>JASCZW010013290.1:0-26093 GCA_034211315.2 Aedes japonicus
AGGCGACTACGATATACCAGCATCTTCATAGGAGAATTACCAGCAGTGAAGTAACGGAACAAGCCAATAGGACTGGAACCAAGTCTGGAATATCAACAATAAAAGACTGACATCGGATGAAAAATCTTTGTACTATCTGTTAGTTCACGGAAAAAATACCACACAACGATTTGCTTTTTCAACAAGAGCGACGTTCCGATCATAACTGCGGTGTTTGTGAGAGAGAGAAACCCTGACTAAATTCGCACTATGTCAAGGAGTGAATCAACTTTGGAAACACGTGGAACTGAAATTAGAAGATTAACTCAACGAACGAAATAAGTTTTAAAGATTTTCATTATCAATACTAGAAACACAAATAGTTATACAAAAGCAAAAATTCTAAAAATCTTTATTAGATACATTATGTATCATTTGGAAATTCCTGACGAAAGTAAGAATAACGTTACCTTGATAAGTTATTTGGATATGTATACATAAAAATCTATGAATAAAGCGCTTTTGTTTACAAAAAAAAAAAAATATACCCGGGTCATGCATTGCAGCCGTCATACAATTTGGAATAGTTCATCAATTTTGTCAAACTAATTGTCTGTTGACTACACCAGCAGCACAACTTCGAAGTCGATAAAAGCCAACGGCCCTACGCAACTACATTCTAACGCATTCAGTGACTTTGTCGGGAAACCTTAACAAACTGTTAATTGAATTGCTGATACGGCACCACCATAAATCGAGTACCGTTGTCCTATCCTTAAATTGTTCCATTCAATTTCCTTCGACAGCCGAGCGACGATGAACCTGAAGATGAGGGAAATTCAATTACGTAATGTACCACCACCCGTCAGTAGCAGCCCTAGAGAACACATTTGCCAAATTTATTCCCACAAGGTAGTTTCATTTCGCCCCGTTAAACTTACTTTCACCAGCTATCGCCCCATGCTCGCTAGTTGCCTGGGTAAAAATGTACAAAATAGTTATGGCACAATAAACTACTTTAATACACGCCATCGACCAAAAGCTCCTTTTCTCCCGTTTGCACCGGAATGCGCCCAGCCCAGGTGGGGTACGGTTGCAGGGAACACGTTTAATAGCATACCCTATTGCTCGTTTCGTTCTCGTCGTCGTCGTCGTCGTCGTCGTCGTCGCCTTCGCAGTGCAGAAGTACAAAAACCATAAACAGTTTTTCCCGCTGCAATTGGCTGTAAAATGGTTTGACTGTTGTATGTCGAGTCAACTTCTGACAGCGGTGGTGGTGCTGTTCAATCGTTTGGAAGTCATTCAGGTACTATCCTGCTAAACCACCGACGCACTCGCTGCCAGCACTTGCTGGTAAGGAGATTCTCAACAAAGAAGCGCACATTTTCTAAAGAAATCAAGCACGGAAAATTGTTGACGTCATTTTGGGCTAGAAAAGATCGCTTGAATTCATCAAGCAAGGAGTAATGGAGACTCGAATTTCAGTCTTCGTTTAGAAAGTGGCACTTACAGTCCCTACAGCCACCGATATCTCTTGAGTGCTGAGGAACAAATTTTCAGCGAAGATGCTGATTTATTCACATCCACCCTGAAAGAGATTTACTACTTTCCGGCATAGTGTGTGATTCGTCTACTAGATATTGATTACGGAGGTGGATTTATTAAGATAAGTTAAAATTTGCATCAGTTGGAGTATAGTTTTATTGACCGACCAATTTTAAATTTTAAACGCGAAATTGTGCAACTAGCAACCAACCAGAGACAGACAGACAGACAGACAGACAGACAGACAGACAGACAGACTAAATGTTGAGGTAAAAAGTGGAACGACGTACGGTGAACTCCATCGAAAAGTGAGAGCTATTGAAGGAACTAGGGAGAAGGTAAGGGAAAACCAGACGCACCAAGAAAGGTGAGCTGCTTTTCGAGCTGAAGAAGGATCCTGCCATCAAGAGCACAGCCTTCAAGACGCTCGTCGAAAAGTCTCTGGGTGAGCAGGCGATAGTTAGAGCTCTCTCTCAGGAGACTATGATCAAGTGCAAGGATCTTTACGAGATCACAACAGAAGACGAGTTAAGGAGGGCACTGAAGGGGCACTACCATCTTGGAGATGCACCAATGATAATCCGGTTGCAGTAAATGCGGTCAAAAGGGTCATTTTGCAAGAGACTGCACAAAGCAACCGAGATGCATGCATTGCAAAAAGAAGGATGGAAACGACCATTTGACAGGTGTCCTGAATATAAAAAAAAAAGTTACAGAAGGTCGGCAGTAATAGAAATAACCCAAATAAATCTCAATCATTGCTACTTAGTCCTGCAACTGTTGTGGCAGTCATCAACAGAAACAAAGGGCGACGTCGCAATCATTACGAAACCATCCAGGAAGTAGTGTCCAATTCATGCGAAGGGTTCGTGATCGCCCAAATAAACGTGATCTTTGTATGCAGCTGTTACGCACCCCCAAGGTGAACTATAGAGCAGTTCCACCAGATGCAGGATGCACTGACTAGAAAGCCTATCGGAAGAAGGCCAGGACGCTCGTCGGAAGAGACTTCAATAAGCTTGAGGCCGTGGAGTGGGGCAGCGGACGTACCCAACAGCCAGAGAGCCCAGCCTCTCTAGAAGCCTTGGCAAAACCGGAAGTTACACCATCAAGCATGCGAATTCGCCAGCACTTTTTGCAGGGACGGCCGTGACCTCGTCGGTCGATGTATTACCTTCTGGCAGTCCGTCACTTATGCCAAATATGAAATGGAGAGTGTGTGAGGAGTATACCTGGCATGGGCAGCATCTGGCAGATTCAGTGTAGCATCATTGCATCGTGCGAACCTGTCGCAATACAAAAGACGAGTTGCGAGCAGAAGTGGAAAACGAAGGTCTTCAACAAGGAAGTCTTTGCTGAGGCATTTCGGTTCGACAACGAACTATCGAACCACAACGCGAACGAGCTGACGAATACATTAGTAAGGGTATGCTACGCAACGATGCCGAGGAACTAGCGACGTCCATTTTATTGGCGGAATGAGCAACTCAGCATGCTTCGCGCTAGTTGTCTCAGAGCCAGAAGACGTGTCCAGAGAGCTAAGACCGCAGCAGACAGAGAGGTACATAGGGTGGTGTTCCGAGCGGCCAGGACGGAATTAAAACGAGAGATAAGACTGAGCAAGCCCAACGGCTACAAGCCTCCCAAGTAGCACACTACGGTCATAAATAGTTGTAATAACTTGATTATGACTTAGCAAGTCATATTAATGTTATCTCAACCAAATGTCAACAAGTGTGCTACTAGGGCTGGGGCGACGCGCCATAAACCTAGTAGCACACATGTTGCCATTAAGTTGAGAAAACATAAATGTGCCTTGTATACGTCACTAATCAAGTTGCTGCAACTAGTATGATCGTGGTGTGCTACTTGGAAAGGCGTCCAAACATAAGCGGAGAGGTGATCGATTTTACGCTGTTGAAACGATCGACGTTAAGAACGCCTTCAATCGTGCCAGCAGGGAGGTTATTACTGAGGGTCCCTTATTACCTGTGCAGAGTTCTGAAGAAGTACTTTCAGCACCGGGTGCTGATCTACGAGACCTCCGTGGGATGGAAATCGGTGAACATCACGGCGGGGGTTCCGCAATGTTCCATCCTTGGCCCAACACTTAGGAACGAGATGTACAACGGTGTGCTGACGCTGAAACTTCCCAAAGGGCGTAGTGATCGTTGGCTTTGCATATGACATCGTATTATCAGTGAAAGGCGAAACACTGGAAGAAGTAGAAATGCTGGCGACCGAAGCAATCGGTATAATTGAAAACTGGATGCAGGGGACGAAGCTGCAGATAGCCCATCACAAAACGGCGGTGCTTATGGTCAGCAACTGCAAAGCAGTACAGCGAGCATAAATCGTCATCGGTGGACTTGCCTTAGCTTCGAAGCGCGTGATGAAGTATTTGGGTGTGATGATCGACGACCGGCTAAATTTCAACATCCATCAATGCGGTTGCCAAAACCATGCCGAATAGCTACGGTACTAATCGGTACTAAGATACGGAGGTCCAGCCTGGGTCGCAGTGCTGGAAAAGTACGTTCAAGCTCATGGCCATGTGAGTCACGTGTGCGACCGAACTATTTCATCGGAGGCAAGCATGCGCCATTGCCGGAATGATCGCGATCGGCATCACTCTCGCGGAGGACAGTGAATGTTATCAGTGGAGAAATATCAGAGGAGTTCGAAAGCTGGAAACGCGACGCGAGTTGGACACAACACTATGATTCGTACACTAAAGGAACATAAAATTTACCTTTGCTGTCGACCGGTTTCGGGCTCGATGCCGCCCATCTACAGGACGATGTGGACATCGTCCTGTGGATGGGCAGCGCAGCCGAAACACGCGTCGCTGGTAAAACAAATTTTATGTTCCTTTTTTGTGAGTGAATCGTAGTGTTGTGTCCAATCTCGCGTCGCGTTTCCATAAGTGTGCTGCAGTTCTTACGTTGGCACCAAATCAAAATAATGAGTTCGAAAGCTGGTAAGAGTGAAGTCGATGACTAAACGGTTACGAGAATGGGACACGGGGTTGAATGGTCGATGGACGCACCTGCTCATGCCGAATTTGTCGGTCTGGATGAAGCACGGAGAGGAAAATTTCTACCTTACGCCGTTTCTGTCTGGTCATGGTTGCTTCAGGCAATACTTGCATCGATTCAGGCACGCAGCGTTACTCTTTTGTCCGCAGTGCGCAAACGACCAAGAGTCGCTGAAGCACGTGACTATCTACGATTCGAAACATTGTGAAGCGAAATGATTGCCATCAGTGGGGCAGATACCAGCCCAGTTAACGTCGTCTACAGAATGTGTCATGACGAAAGTGTTTAGAATGCGATCAACGGAGCCATTATGCAAATCATGTCGGAACTACAGCGAAAATGGCGGGAGAATCAAGAAGCGAGTGGATGAGTGGAGAAGCGGGTTGTCGATCTCGGGTGATGTTGTATGGTAGTATCGCAGTCGGAATTACTCGAGTTAATTGAGTCAGTATGTGGGAGCTAAATGGCTTAACGTCGTTCACTTTTGGGATCCTCCGTCGGGTAGATCTGACGTCGGGGACTGCTCAATTCGATGGCGTTGAGGGTAGGACCTAAATGGCTCAACCAAGTAGAACGAGAGCAAAATGGTTCTGGCATGGAGTAGGAGCTAAATGGCTATATTGTAGCCAAATGGCCAAGACCCTCCACGAAGTAAAACCATAGGGCAGTCCCGTGGGGGAGGTTCCGATTGTGTAACAAGGAACCGGGTTTTAGTGGGATCAGAAGTCGGCCATTTCTTAAAGCTTGACCCTGACCACACCCTGACACAGTGCACGATGACCAAGTGCAGGCCTCTATGTCAGTCCACAAGGATTAGACACAGATAGACAGACAGACAACACAATCGCACACGGCCACAAGTTTTTACTCAGTGTCATAGTCCACTTTGCTCAATCACATGAGAACTACGGTTTTGTTTTGGAAAAAAGTGCAGTCAATCATAAACAAAGTAACTTCACATTTTACAAAACTGAGTCGTGGTCCCCACGTGATTAAATAAAGTGGATTCTCAAACTAAGATAAAATTAGTAGAACATGATGTTATCATGGATTTGTCGATTATCAAATATTATTAAAGCAAATATACCTATGCTTTTTTGCCAAGGAAATCCATCCAATGTCCATCCCCAGATGTCTATCAAGGTAACCTGGATTCTCGGGATCTTCTTAAGTAGACATCTAATCAACATTTACTTCGCATCCACGCACATCAGAAGGACAAGGCCGAGTATTGAGCAAAGAAAACGATGGATGAAGAGCCTGTCACATCCAAATTTTCGCCTCTTCTGGCGCTTCCATCGTCTCTACAACAGCCAATCCAGGAGAGTATATGATCGGAAAAAGCTATGATAACATTTGCATTTACAAATGGACAACAATGGTGGGTTTACCTTCACGCACTGACAAAACTACCCATGCAGCATCAATCATAGTAACCCATGAGTCAGCAGACAAAATTTGACAGCTCTTTCAGTCGAACTCGAACCGGCTTCCGACAAAAGCAGTGAAGCAACTCCGTGCAGAAGTGTGCGCGTTCAAAGAACGGCACCCCGCCGCGTCGAAAACGGACACCATGCGGCACTTTGTGGACACTGAATATGCCCGTTCCGGCATCTACAACACCTTGACACTATTAGACAACAATCAGAGCATCGAAAGAAAGCCCGGTTCTGGACGGGCGACGATGCCAGGCGACATGAAGCGGGGAAACGAAGGAAGGCTGGCTGCATCAAGCTGCGTGCGCTAGAGGTCGGTTCATCCGGCAAACAATGAAAAAGTACCCGAGCGAACATGAACATACAGTGTCAATAAGCGGAAGTCGCGTCCTCTGGTTTCGGGGCTTAAGGCAAGGACGCAGCGACTGAATAGGATGGTCAATTCGATTTTCCCGGCGAATCGCGAAGTGGCGGTGGTGATTTACGACGAGACTTATCTCACCCTGGATGGCAACGACTAGCAGGGCACTTCGTTTTTTACTTCCCCCACGAAGGAAGTGAGCTCCGAGCTGAAGTTCACACACCAAGTTCCCCAAGAAAGTGCTGCTGTGGCTGACAATCAGCGAGAAGGGGATGTCAAAGCTGCTCTGGACTATCCGTGAACGGGAAAATTTACAGTACGAAATGCCTGCCGGAAGTTGCATCGTTCATCAAGAAATACCATAAGGGCGATGACGCGGTGTTCCAGCCGGATCTGGCGTAGGCCCGCTGCTCGAAGCGATCGTTGGAGGAGATGGAATGGCTGAATATCGATGTGGTAAGATCTGTGTGGCGTAAGATCCACTCCAACAACTTTGTCGCGAAAACTGAGGAGGAATTGATAAATAAAACAAAGAAAGAACACAAAAACATGCCTACACGCATCTTTTCGCGCTCGCAAGGGCGTAGAATTTTTTTGCGAGTAAGCTTTAATAATTACCTCCATGGGAAATTTACCAAAAACAATTATCTGTCTTAGTTTTTTTTTATGATCATCCAAAAAAAAAGACTATTATTTTAATGCAAACATTAGTGTCTGTGCGGTCCAAAATGCGATAAACCGGTTTGTTATGCATAACACATTGAAGTACTTACCCGGCCGTGGGAGAAAAACAGGTGCCTCAAACCCAAATTTGGACAAACATGTTTTCAAACTTTTTGAATGAAAAAAGGAGGTATCCATCAGAAATCGCGCAAAAAAGTGTGGAACGACTATTGGAATAGTCCAACGCGCAAAGGAGCGAAATTCCCTGAAGTCGTACCGGAAACAAAAATGTCCGAAACGCAGCCAAATTCAGGCGGATTCCATGAAAACTCGGGCTCGGAAGCAGTACGATGACGTTTTGAGCAAAAGTGACATGTGCATTATCATGGATGACGAGACGTACGTTAAATTGGACTACAGAGTACTTCCAGCTGCACAGTTTAACACCGTGAAGCGTGGAACGGTGTCCCAAATTCGGAAAAATGTTTTTTTTGCGAAAAACTTGGAAAAAATGTGTTTGTTTGGCGAGAATTTTCCAGTGCGGCATGAAATCGACACCTTTTGTCACTACCGCAAATATGAACGCCGAAATGTACCGTAAGGAATGCCTGCAGAAACGAATTCGCCACTAATCCGAAAACACAAAGGTTCAACTGTTTTGGCCTAATTTGGCATCCTGCCATTATGCGCGTCTTACCTAGGACTGGTATGAAGAGAACAATGTGCAATTTGTAGAAAGGCATTGATGAATCCTCCATATTGTCCGCAAATAAGGCCCATTGAGGAATTTTGGGCTTTGATGAAAGGAAAGCTGCGGAAGCAGGCTAGAGGAGCAGATGACATCATCAAATTCAAAAAAGACTTGGTACGTGAGCAAAACCATCGACGGAACGGTTGTGCAAAACTTTATGAGGAACATCAAGAAGAAGGTGCGGAAGCTGGCCAGATCTACCAATAATTAAATGAATATTGATGTCAGGGGCTTTCTTTGATAGTCTATAAACAATGTAGATGAATTTGAGTTTGCAAAACAATTAAAACATATTCAAATACAGCAATTTTTAGGTGTACGTATAATTAACGATACAGTCTTTACAATCAATGCTTTCCAAGCTACTATTTTTTCAACTAAAACTTATGCTAAAATGGATCCATCATTTTCACACTTGAAACAAACAACATATTTGCAATCGAAAACACTCCGTATCCTAAACCAAATTCGCATTCAAATTTTCATTCACATCGGACCCACTCGAATTGGGTCGAAACGTGGAAATCGATTGTAATCAAATTTGACCTTAGCGCAGCTGTTCACATTTACTTTTGGTTGGGTTCCCATGAATACATGTCCTAAAATATAGTCATAACTGGTTCAAACCACATCGCTATAGGCTCTTCACCTTGCGTTCCCTTACAAAAATGGCCTAATCCTAACCTTAAAGTGTCGAACCCGCGTCGAGAGGGGCTTTCCCCAGTCGTGAATCATGGCGCTTTCGGTTGGATCCTGAATTGGAGTTGGGAGTTGGGCGGCTGCTGAATGTTGCTTGTGCACGCAACCGTGCGATGCCGGTTCACTTCCCGGAATCATCGCCATCGTCGTGCTCACATAGAGGATGAGGAGGAGGAGTGTTGGAAATTGGACAGACATAAGTTGGAATGGATTTGTTGTCGTTTGGAGTTATTTTAGGCACTTTCCCGACACGAGAAAGAAAAGCCCAGCCTTGCCAGGCAAGACGTGATCCGGATTTCGGGAGAAAATGGACTGACAGGGAATCGTGGATTTGAGGTTCCGTGAGTTATTCTGGCTGGTGGGAGGGGTTTATTCCAGGAACGAGTTCGGCTCAATGGAAAAGTGCTGTTTCGCTCGGCTTGGTGTGGGCCGCTGTTTTCTGGGATTAGGAGGAGGCTATTTTACAGCCAATTTTGCGCGAACCGTTCGCCGTCGTGTTGGATGGCCGTTTTCCATCGCTTGAATGGGTCCCGTTATAGGAGAAATGGATTGATAAACAGTAATAAACGCTTTTCAATCAGGGTTATAGCCTTAGGGCTGATTGCTGATTTGAAAGGAAATGTTTAGATTTGAAAAATGTGCTTTTCATCAGGATTAAAACTGAAGAAAGGGAAAAAAGCTTAATTTTGAAACTCTTATCGGAAGAAGTCGGTGGAAGTTTAAACCTGAAGATCTTGACCGACCATGCTGTCTGAAATCTTCATAATATCGAAAGATGGATTTTTTTGTTCTTTTTCAGCGTTTTGCAACTTGTTTTATACTCGTTCGGGTAAATTTGGATGCCAATAATTGTTTTTTTGTAAGGGTTTACAACATTTTTGACTTCTCTTTGCATATTTTCTCTAGTGTTATGCTATTCTTTTTGCCACTTATCTAAAAACTTAGTTTTTATTATCGATTTGGTTTCTTCCATGTCGAGGGAGCATGCTACAGTAGGTGCATTTTTTGGCTTCCCTGTCTGCTCTTTCGTTTTCAAAAATTTCGATATGACCTGAAGAAAGTAATTGCAAATCCCTTATTTGTGACTTGATGATTTCGTCGTTTAGCACACTATCGATTTTATGTTTTTCCAGCGTTGTGATTACGCTTAAGGAGTTATTGTATAAGACGTATGCTCCTGCCATTTCTTGATAGTAAACCCATTTGAATGCATTGATTATAGCAAGGCTTTCAGCCGTGTAGGTGCTGTTGAGATTGTTTGTTCTTTTGCGTATGTTAAAGTCTTTGCTGATTATACTGTAACCGGTTTTCCTGCTTTTTTTTGAGCCATCCTTGGCAGAAACTGTTTATAGATGAATTCCTTATTTTGAATTCAGATAATAACTCTGGTAGTTTTTTGTTTCTTTTGTTTAAATGTTCAAAGTTGCTTGTCGGTAGGGATTATTTTCCTATTCCATGGTGGTGTTTTTGGAGTGCCTAGGAGTTTGATTGAAGGTAATGCGAGATCCATGAGTCTGCGTACAACAGTTTTTCTAAAACCATCGCCTTATATATCTGCGTGAGGGGTTGTCTGTCTCCTTACCACAGTCTTGGCAGAGAACTGTTAACTCCTACGAAGGCTCTTCTTAGCGGTAGATTGTCTTTTTAAGAATATTCCAATCGAGCAGTTCATTTTGAATCAAAACACTTTCACTTCAGCCATAACAAAGCGCTTGCTTTGATCAGGTGTCAGGTGACAGGTTTGTCCTTTCTTGATATCTTCTTCTTGCACTGAAACAAATCCAAATTGAATTTTTGTCAACACTGCCACCAAGAAATCATATGTTTTATAAATTCTTTGAATAATTTCCTTTAAATACCATTCTGTAGATTGTTTCTAGCCATGCTGTTGCTGAGGTATACATGGAAGAAAAAACAATATTGTATAAAAACTAGAAAACAAGAAGTTCTTTGTTACAAAACGCTTTATCTCAGGAACGGCTCAAAATACCCTGAGATTTTTAGTGTTTTTTATGTAAAAAAGTGTGAGAAACACGATGACGTGCTTATTTTTAAAATCAAAATATCTACATCGAGCGAAAATTGCAATATTAGTTTTAAAAAGAAAAATTAGCATGTTTGGCAACACTGCCGCCAAAAAATAATATAATTTTATGAGTTTGTTAAACAATTTCCTTGAAATAACAGTTATTAGATTGTTTTTTAGCATAATAGTCAGTGTGTGAAAAAATTGACAGCCCGAAATGAGTGCGAAAAACAACAGTATTCAATTCTTTGGTCTTCGCTGAACACACGAATTACTAATAAAGAGAAGAGGCAATGAACGAACGAACACAAGCATTCGGTCCCCTCCAAAAAGGTGACTCGCACCGAGTGTCTTCATTCACACAGGATGCTACCGACACATTTTTCTATACAGATCTCCGGTTCAATCAGTCAAAACAAAAAGAGGAGAGCATCACAAAACACAATAATCGCAAACATTCTGACTGAATGTGTTCTTGCTATCACCGAATTTTGGCTCTTCTGAAATTCAGTTTTGCACCGAATCGGTGAATGACGAGATGGATGTTGGATAAATTCACGGGATACTGTTTATTGAATTTGAATTTTTCGCACCCTGATAATAGTTACGGAGATATAAATAAATCATAAATAAAGCATTTTTACAAAAAACTTAAAAAAAGGGGGCGGCCCCAATAACCGACGGGTGGTCCTAACGACACATTTTTTTTTAGTTTTACATATAATCACAAAATGAATCATTCCGCGAAATTTGGATGAAATCCGTGAAGGTCATGTTCATGTGGTGTGGACACTTCGGATGGAATGACCCATATTGATGTTCAAAGAGTATATTCTCGGATTCCAGGATATGGATTATCATCCTTTTACCGTGGCTTTTTTTCCACAGATCTGGGTAGAAAGATTCATCCCACATTTGGTTATATGTATCTAGTAGAATCTGATTGCAACCTGGTGGAAGATTTTTAATTATCAGATTATGCATGTTATCCGGCCCTGGAGTTGTTCCTATAAGGTCTTCCATTGCTGCTTTAAACTCACTGCGAGCAAAAGATTTGTTATATTCAACTGTCTTCGAGGAAGGGATGCTAAAAGGTCTTCCATAGCCTTGTTTTCATATGCCCATTGAGTTTAATCTGCCTGATATTGGGGTTTCTGTATTTTCCCTGTACCTTTCTAAGGTTGTTCCATATCTCTTAAATTGGTGTGTTAACGGAGAATCTATTAGAGAAATTTTCCCAGGACTGTTTTTGTACATTCTTGATTTCATCTCATGCCTCTTGTCTTCGACAACCAGCCCCGGATAGACACATATACAAACATCAAAACGAAATTAGTATTGTGCATACACTTCCATCATCAAGTCATATTGTTTTGACGATGGCACGTATTTAGTAGTATCGCTCAAATTTAGTTATAATCGGATAGATCTTACCGGAAATTGTTGCTGATGTTCAGTCTTCATTTGGACGGCCACCCTGTGATGCTAAAAAATGCATTTATAATATTTCCACATCATCCTTTTCACGTGGAACAGCACGAATATATTTCGTACCTCGTGCTTAAATGAAATACAATGAAAATCGCTGGTAAAAACACTTTCGAGTAGAAATTAACCTTGAAAAATCACAATCACTGGGCAATGAATGAAAAAAAATCACAGCCCTCCCTCTGTAGATCACGTGATGAGTCAATTTATACGTTAGGTGGTATGTATACGTTTATTACGATGGCATTTATTGGATATTTCACTCTTATTTATAGCTGAATTTCCATCTGTGAGTCGATTCGAATTTCCTTGTAACACTAGTTTACAGCATTTATGAACTCGGTAAGCTGATCATCATTTCTAATGTGAAATCTTATGTAGAATTCATAAATGCCGCCAAAACAAATAAGAGTAGAACAGTTTACGAGATATGCATAAAAGTTGTTTTTTTTAATAAATGAACAACAACACTTTGACTTAAAATGGAATATCTCCAACGCGTGTGATCTCTCTCTCTCTCTCTCTCTCTCTCTCTCTCTCTCTCTCTCTCTCTCTCTCTCTCTCTCTCTCTCTCTCTCTCTCTCTCACACACACACACACACACACACACACACACACACACACACACACACACACACACACACACACACACACACACACACACACACACACACAAGATTTGGTTTGATAATCTGGCACCTAATTTTAATAACTGCGAAACGGGAATTCAAATACGAAAATGATTCACAAAAGTTTTGTTACTCCTGTGGCGAATACATCTTTTCAATCTGTGTTAACCATGGGTGCCTAACATTCTGTGTAATTTGTGCAAATCATGCCTGGCTAGGTGGATAGCACATAAAAGGTATGTATGGCTTACCACTGGTCCCATTAAAATTTGTTATTTACACTCATTTCTGTCATTGTAAAGCCGCTGTTTGTCCTTTGATAATCCATTTATTTGGAATAAACCTTTTTATCATGCTAGGGATTGTTATTTCTACTTCATCGAAGGTCAACAATATGGCCGCCAGAAGTCGGTGCAGTATGATAATGTGCAATCCGTAGAAAAAAGCAACTCCACATTCGAATTCAAACCGGTACCAACGAAAAAGGGAGTCTTCATTTGAAGATACTGCCCAGCTGGTTAACGAGGACGCAGAGCAAAGCGACACAGAATTTGAAACAAAACCATCATTATTTATCCAAGCAGAACTCAATGATTTGGCTCCTGATGAGCAAGAAGCGTGGTAATCATTTCGACTGGTTGTAACAAATTTTCTTGGAAACACTAATAGTGCGGATCATGTTGAAGTCATTGAGTATTTGCTGGAAAATTATAAGCAAATAGGTAATATCAAATCTAAAAATAACTTAAAATATTAACTGAAATTCATGTTTCATGTACATAGTTTATAACTCCTGGCTCTTCATGACTATAGGTGTGAACATGTCATTGAAAATTCATTTCCTCCACTCACATTCGGATTTCTTCCCACCGAATCTTGGCGACGAAAGTGATGAGCACAGTGAACGATTCCACCAACAAATGAAGCAAATAGAACGACGATATCAAGGCTTTTGGGGCGAGTCAATGCTGGCTGACTAGTGTTGGTTTCTAGTTAGAGAAACCAAATCGACGCATAAACGACGAAGCTCAAGTTTGAAGCATTTTTAAGTTTTAATCAACTTATTTCAAAGAAATGTGTTTGTGTGTGTATGTGTGAGAGAGAGAGAGTGTGTGTGTAAGAGTGTGAGTGTGTGAGAGAGAGATATGGGCGTATTTCTTACGAATTTCAGTTTTTCCAGCATTTCTGCACTTCTTCCAAAAACCAGCATAACATTCTCATTTTTCAATCGATTTTCACCATTGAGCCCTAATTTTCTTTAGTTTTTAAGCTACACATGCAATATATTTTTTTTGTTAACGTTATTTTGGTACTAATCATATGTTTAGCATATTTTTTTTACAAATTACTATTACTCCTAGAATATTGCGATGTTCAGAAAATCAGTGTTAATATTTTATTCTGTTTCATTTGATGGTAAAATATTTGAAATATTCCATTTTAAGTAAATGTGTTTTTGTTCATTTATTTGTTATCCATATCTCGAAATCTATTATACTTTAATTTTTTTTTACTGCAATTCTGCATAAAATTTCACATTAAAAGCATTACTTGAATTATAAAGTTCATCATTGATTTATTTTGTAAACTAGTGTAATCAATTCTCAACAGAAGGATCAAAGTAAGCGAGAGCGAGAGCGGACGTATTGAATTTTCGGTGTCAGATTTTTCCTTCCATCCCTTCAATTTTCAAAACTTTTGAAATTTCAAGTTTTCCCTGGACAGGAATCCATTCTGTAGTGGTTTAGTGCGTTTGTTTTTCGGGATGGGACCAGTGGGTTTAGGGTGAACAGTGCGCGGTTCTAGAGGGGGTGCCCGGGTTTCACGTGAAGTCGATCCCACCGAGGGCCAAAACGTGATTATCAGTCGCACAATTCTCTGGTGAACCGATTAGTTGCCGGATAGATGCCGCTATGAAGTGAATGGAGAGTAAAAGATGTGCCGGTTGCTAACAGAAGTTTCCCCGGACAATGATGGCTGCCCCCAATCGAAAAGAAGAGTATGGAAAAGCCGGAAGACGGGAACAGAAGGACAGAACACAGTTGCCTAGTGCGGCGGTGCCGGCGACTTCCTCGTTGCATCAATGGATATCTTGCGAATTCAGCTAAGTACCCATTATATTTTTCAAAATCGAACAATTCAAGCCTCCGTGCAGTCTCAAAGCGCTGTCGGATCCGCCAACTTTCTTTTTTAATGCAAAGCGGCACGCCGTGTTATATTTTCTGTTTTTCGTTTTTCCTGTTTGATTCGCCTCGCGATTTTGGTTGTCCCTTTTTAGTGTTTTAGTAACTCTACAGAGTGCAGTTCCTCTGGTTAGACCCTTGCGCTGAACTGGCCGGCTTGTCGTGCCGCGTGGGCTCAGTGGGGATTCTTCGTCAAGACACGAAGCGGTTGCAGCAAGGCAACGGCCGCAGACTAGTAATTTTATGTTTATGTTGTAATATCCCTCTACTGCATATATTTTCTTGTTTAACATATTTTTTATCATTACCATAACTATTAATCTTTATCATCATTATTACCATTTTTGTCATTAATTGTGTTTTCGTGATTTGTGTTTTAACGTTTTAAGGGTTTTAAGATTTTAGCCTCATTTTAGTCATTTTGATTCTTTCTTCTCCTCTTGTGATTCGGAAGTGTCAAATGCTTTGAATACAGGAACGAAATCTGTGGTAGGCTTTTGCACTTGTTGTTGAGTGCGTTATTCCTTTCCGGTTTGCAGATGGACGTTTTGCCAAGTCTGAGCTGATCTGATTCATGCAGCGCTGCGTGCCATTTGGCTAGTGCATTTTAATGTTACTATTTGGACGTTGAGATTAAGTGCTTTTGTAGCCAAACGGGTAAGATTGTGTTGACGCTCGTCTAGCAGACCATCTAAAATTGGGACTTCGAAACAAAACGGTATTGAACTGACGACTGGCTTTGTAAGCTCGTTCTATTTTTACTCATTATGTCTAAACGGTTTCAAACATTTGAAGCTACTTGCAAAAAATGAATATGTGTATATATGCGTGTATGTGTGAGTGTGCGCAGCAGTCTAAGAAATCTGACAAGTTCTTTTTCAGTACCCGTTTTTATATCTTTAGACATTCTTCTCTTTTGAGAGAGCGAGTAATGGCGCTATAACCATAAGCCATAGGAAGCTAGGACTACAGTTAATGCTAAAATCCCAACCGTTTGAAAAGAAATGGAGCATCACTCAACCTTCTTAGATTAGATGCTCCCAACGACCATATTTGAATACAATTTTGTTCTGTACACCAAACAGGGCATTCTGTTCAACTGTTCTCTCCGACTATTAATTTCCTTTTTCCTTTGATATCTACTGAAGGTTACGTGGATTCCCCGTGTCTTCTTAAGGTAGATACCAAATCCTTCCTTTCACCAACGGTTGCATGGACGTGGCCAGGTGAGCGATCGAGGAGTGTCTTCGTGGAAATTATTGTGTGAAGAAACGTATCAGTAACCGTAATCAGGTTTCGTTTCATGGTGGCATGCAATGCCTTCAACGAATTATTCCTCATCGTAGCTCCATCCACGAGGTGTGCAAACGCTAATGCTAATGCTAATGCTAATGCTAATGCCAATGCTAATGCTAATGCTAGTGTAATCAATTCTCAACATTGTTCCTGCACATTGTTTCTTGTAAGCATATAATTAATGGGTCGTGTTTATTTAGTATTAGTTGTTTTTCTTGTTTACTAGTTGGAAGTCCTTGTACGTTCCATGTTACTATGTTGGGTTTGGTTTGTAAGGTCATATCTGGGCGTATTATTTGGGCTATTTAATGTTTACTCTGGGTCTTGTTCTGATTCGTTGATCCATTTCATGGTGTGCGTCATCAGAGATTTATCGAGCTTCCATATCACTGTTCATCTCATATTCGTCTTTATTTTTATTTTATTTTTTTTCCTGGGATACTATCACGTTTTCTGGGTGGTGAGGCTCCAGGATTTTCAAGATACTTGATTTTCGGCTTTTTTTTATCGCAGCTGTTATCAGATTACAATTTCAGTTTTCTTCGCAACTTCTGAACGGTTAAGTCTTGGGCTTTGTTCTGATTCTCAAGCTCAATTTTTCTTACATTATCAGCTTGGTATTGACTTTTGATAGTTTCCACCTCTGCTTTATACTCTTTCATCTGTCTTTCATTTTTTCTGATGCAATTTTCGTACTTTTCTAGTTTTTGTTGCGCTTGTACCTTTCTAATGTTTTCATCGTATTTTCGTACTTTTCTATTGTTTTCATCGCGGTTTTTCATTTTTGCCATGAACATTTGTTCCCGTTTTCTAATCGCTTTATCAAATTATTTTTGCTCCAGGTTTTTCTTTGTTCTTTGTTTTTCATACTTTTGCATAGTGTGCTTTTTCTTCCTTTTCCACGATTTGTTTAGCATTCCAGTACGATATTTTTTGGTCCACCCCAACTCTCCTATTTTTTTTTAAGGTTTACTGGCGGGACTCTGAATAGAGTAGAAACCTCTACACCAGGCTTTTGATGATATCGTTGCGTAAATCTTTTCGAATCATTTTGCCAGCCGTACACGGAGCATGTCGTCCAAGAAGACGCTGTTGCAAATGATTCGGAAGGAGCCACGTTTGAAAAATTTGAGTCCGTTCGTCTTTTTCGTCAATTGTCTTTTTGTTATTTCGTTAGTCAGTGTTACGTTTACAAGTTTAATACGGAGTCTTTTCTTGTTTAGATCGTGAAATGTGGCATTTATGTGCTATGAAAGTTTTCCGAAGAAGTTTTCTCGAACCAAAAATAAGAAGCTACTCTTAAGCTGTTCCTGTTACTTGTGCGTTAGAGTGATATAACTTAACTCCTTTTGAAGCATTTCACTAGCCGTGCAAGGATCATGTCGTCCATAGAAACGCTGTTGACACTGCCTCAATATGTGTTACATTTTCAAGTTTGCTTCCCCTTTCTCCCAGTTCATGTCCACTGTTTTGTATGGTGTCGTTTCGTCTTTTGTTATTTAGTTTGACAGTGTTTTTTTTCAGTTTTCTGTAGTTTAGAATGTCATTTATGTGCTGTGAAAGTCTGTTTGAGCAGTTTTCTCCAATCAAAAATGTCTCAGTAGTCCCAACAGTTTAATTTTAATGGTTTACTGATGGGACTTATGAGAGAGAAGTTTTCTTTAAAAAAATTGGGAGGACGTTGCGTCTTTTTATGCTAGAAATGTTAGAGGGCATTTCGTAACTTTTCAATCGTTAATAGGTTAATAGATGTCTAGTTCTTATGTGCTCTGAAATTCGTCGATGTATACCTCGTCTAACTTCTTTTAGATGCCCTATCACTTTGTCCGCCTTAGTCCGTTCTTGTCTTCTGCGTTAATCAGTTAAATTTTATAGTTCTGTTGCAGAATCGTTTACGTTTACTTGTCTGTTCATTGCCTTCTTTTTATTTGTCTAATACTAATCTCTAAGTCGTTTAATCGCTTCAAAGTCTGACAGCAAGTGCAGCCTAACAATCTTGGTCAGCTATTAGATTCACTTTTCGGTGGCAAGGTAAAGCTTCATCACGCCTAGTCCCTATCTTTCATTGAACAATTATCGAGAAAGAAGCCGTTATAAGATTGTTTGTATACCATTGTTATAATGTATGGTATTTTTATTATAACTCTTTGAAATGAGAAATAACAAAATAAGAATGGTGCCACGTTCGTAGTTTTAAAACTTCTACTCAGTGAATCCAACAGTCGGTTTCCTACAAATGTCATTAATCTTGAACACTTTGTGTACCAATATATACCTGTCTAGCTAGATTTATAATTAAGCATGGCTTCGGCTCATCATGTCAGGGAACGCTAAGAAAGGTGTTACAGCCAAGAAGAAATCCCACATCATTATTACTGAGGAAAGAGCCCCACCAGACTGCACCAGCATTCAAGGCTCCCAGACAGGATGTCCGTTGGATCACATCTGTAAAATCAGTGCATCAATGCCAGATATGTGACGCGGCATTTAATCAAAATATTCAAGATGTGATACTACCACGTCAGGATATGTCTTTGGTTACCATCTCAATGCTGATGGCGTAGGCCCTTCCATCGCGTCCAGATCACATATCCGAGGGGAGGGGTCCACCGTAACTCTCCTAATTTGATTATTTTTCTTCCAAGCACGGCGATTGTAACTTACCGGGTGGTGCTGTTGCTGTTGTTGATCACAATTAATGGACAGTGAGTCTGCCTCGCATGAGTCCCCATGATATTTTTTTCTGCAGTTGAACCAACGTTTCGCTCCTTTGGAATTTTTTGCTGATATCTCCAAATTGGAGACACTGGAAACATTACGTGGGCCGAGGGTAATAAGGCGGGTAGCATATATATATAAATCCGATCTTCATATACGTTGGCGCATTTACCCATTTTATTTTGGAGTTCACCATTGCGCTTCACTTTAATTTGTTCGACCTTGGTCACATGTTGGTTCAGCATTTCTCTTATTGCATCATATATGGATCGGGGTTCGTTACACTACTTTGCTCGAGGTCTTTGTATGGTGTTCGGTTATGGTTACGGTTCACTCTCCGATCACTTTTAGATTCATCAAAGCAGCAGCTTGCCTATCGGGTTTCGTTTTGATCAAACACTTGCCATCTTTTGTTATTTTAATAGTTTCTACCTCAACTTTCAGTAGGAAATAGTTTTTTTCAATTATAACCGGTGACACTTTTTCAAGTGATGCATTTGCACCTATTCTCGAAAGCACAACAAATTTGAGCTGGAAATTCTCCCCCCGATAGGGGGCCACCTGGGAAGATCATACTTCGGTAGGCCGTCGATACACTTGGCTACGAAAGTCACTAGCTTAGTCAGCATGAATTGCTATTCTTGGCAAAAAGGAACAGTTTGTTAATCACTCTCTTGTCGGTGAACGGAACCGATATGCAATTGATGCTCTTTGGAGCGGTTTTACACACGATTGGATTGATATTTGTTTAATACGCTCGAGCTCTACCCTAATGATGATTCAATCTCATTATTGAAAACCGAATCCTTAGAACTCAGTGGGATTTAATCAAAACCTTTTAGAAAAGTTAACTGAAGCTGGTAAGCATACCAATCAGCTAAGTTACATTCAAAGTTAAACCTTTCAAGGCTGTTTTCCAGTGTGTATGTTTTGGGTCTGCCCACATCTCACGCAACGCAGTTGAAGAATGCCAAGAACAGGGGATGGAGTTGAAATATCCCTCAACTGAGAAATCGGAAACAGAAACAATTTTCGTAATCACAGACTTTCTTGTTTCGTTTCTGTACTATTGTTGATTTTCATTATCACTTCAAAGTTTACTAGAGGAGGATATTGAAATTCTTAGTATTTACTTAGTATTCATACATGTAACGTTATTTTTCAACAGCCAAAAGTAAATTTCGTCTGCTGATGGGACGCTTTCATTCAAGTTTACAAAGTAAATAACCCAAAGATACCGAAGGAATCAGAGCTGTCAACAGAATGGTGGGAGTGATTACGGATTGGTGAAACTTCCTTCATGCCGGGAAGGGTAAGACAATTTCCGAATGCGTTAAAGTTTTCGACAAAAGTATGTTACATTATCACGCGTTATTCAGCAATGGAATCTGCAGCTCAACACATTCTCATCGTTGCTGCTCAGTCATCGATGATCGGAGCTTATGTTCTGCCACAAAGGACGGAATCTAACAATTTGCATTTGCTCTGGCTGGGCGCATTCACACTGGGGTGTGGGCTGCAAATCAAAGCACACTAGTATTGATTTTCTCAATCGGAACACGGTCGACCTGCTTCCAGGCCAACAAAGCGGACCACCGCTCCGCACCCCGCTCCAGTTCCAAGGGACGGTCCTGCGAATGGTCGATTCGGCCATCAATTTTCAGCACCACACATTCGATGATGACACAGTCGTTGTTCGGTGTCCTATAAGGCGGTATTTGGATTTATCCTTATGCGATGACGAAACTAGTACTCATCATGGTTCGTCAGCTAGACGACTCTGATGTACTGTGAATGCTGGACTCTGGATTCGATGAGTCCAGGACGAATGCACACTCAAACTACTTTATTACATTCACGGCACCATTCCGGCAGCACATGGTCCATATGATGGACCACAGAATTCCGCCAGTGATGCCACTTAATCACAGCACATGCCAATGTTGCCCCAGAAACATCCCTGCCAACGCTTCCCAAACTCAATTCAAACTCAGTTCAATGCTTCTGATGAGCTAATAGAATTGTTGTTCGCCTCTCGGTCAGTCTCGAACGAAGCATCTATTTCGTTGCAATTGATTTCGGAAAACGGATAAAATTTGTTTTAATGCGGCTTTCGCAAGTCCGGCAACGGTGTTGTTTTTTTTTCGGTTGAATTGCATAAGCGTCGACTCAGCGTCGGTCGTACGTGCGGTTGCTAAATCAATGGATTCATCTCGGGATTGACCAATCCGAAACCGATAATCTCCAGTCGGATGTGATGCCAAGGGGGAATTGGCGAGCATTGTCATCGGCACATGGTTACGTTGCATGTTTGATTTTCGTGTGTGGGAACTTCCGCATGAATTTTCGCCTCTGTGTATTGCGGTTTGCCTCGACGAAACAACTTGGGCATCGAATTCTGTCGGTTCAGCAAAAAGAAAGTTCTATTGTATCCGGTTCGACTACGTTTGCTTGCATAATTGATGTTACACAGCGTTGCGGGTGGAATACAATCTTCCTTCAGCGATGTAAGAAATCTGCTCCGTTTGTGATGGATCTTCGCGTGGAATGAAATATTCAACGGACAAGTCCCCCCGGGGTACTCGGTAGGAAAAGTTTTCCACCGTCACATCGGGCATTGTTCTCACTTAATTACAAAAGTACCTGAGAGTGAGGTAGGGAGTGTGTGAGTAAAAATAAAAACACGAGAACACCAAAAGCGGAAAAGAAAGTTTCATTTTGGATTCTTCTGTTCCCGCCAGAAGACAAAGTTTCGCATTGTTTTGAGATAATCTTTTGCTTGACTAACCACAGATCCCGGTGGGTTCATTTGATCGTTTGTTTTTTAAATTCAATTGAGATTTTTCGATCGGATTTATATCTGCAACATCCAGTGGTATCTTCGTTCTGATAGTTTTGCTGGGTAATGTAAAATAGGTCGAAAGGATTATTATGGCTTTTTACCGACTTTCGCGTCCAACTGTTAAATTTATGCCCCACGGTTTTCACTGTCATTTCTTACTTGAAAATGCTATTTCAAAATTTATAACTGTCAAAGACGTTGAGAAAAAGAAGAAGTGTTCTGTTCATAGTCAAAAAAATGTATACTTGATTGGAAGTGACTCAAAAGTGAGCCGCGTTCTGCTGCAACCGTTTGTTGTATCGTGTTGCATATGAAAACGTTTGTTTCACCATTTACCATACCATTTAAGAAACTGTGTTGGAAGTGCATTGGATTTGATGCTTAACTAACTGCAAAGATGGCATTTAAATAATTAGCTGCGAAAATATCATTTTTTGCGTCTCAATTTTGAAGCGGCTTCTGGTGAGATCTCTCTGATTATAATTACAAAACAAAAACCTATTTTCAACTAATAATAAATACGTGCATGGTTTGGTAATTTTAAGTTTCCGAATCTAATGTGCTGAAGTACCATTGTTCAAACGGTGTCGGTTTACATGTTAACATTAACATACGGAGTTTATTGTATGTTAATCAACTTTAGAATTGGCGTTACTCTCCAAATATTCTGAAATCAGTTGCTGAAACTGCAATAGAGCTATCACTTTCTAGCTCTCGCAGTAAAACGTTTTCAATAATTAACGGAATATCATTGCCAACAAATGAGTGTTAGATTGTACCCCCCCCTCACACACACGCACATGACCTCGCCAATCGGGCGGGAGTAGGCTCAGATGTCCTTCCGCTGATCAGGTTCTGAACACGGCTCCCCATGAATGGCCGTGTCAACTCTCGTATGGCCTCTCTGGTCGCCTTCACGCTTGCATGGACAACCATGGGATCACTATAGCGACTATTCCACGTGGGCTTGGATAGCGGCTGGAGGGAAGCGCAACAGAATCGAGGATAATACCTCAGGAACAACCAAACCCCAGGAGAAAGCGAATCCATTCGCTAAAGGCAGCCTAGTGAGGTCCTCACCACGTAAAATGGTGGGAGCTAGCGTGTCCGACACTTGCGGAAGTGCCACGGCATCTGAAGCAGGTACCACCATGTGGTCATGGATGGGCCAGGACTCATCCGGGCCATGGATAGGATGCGGAAAACCCCTCCTAAAGTAGTGGATGTGTCCGAGCAGTTTGATGCGATTATTGAATTTACGTCATCACGCAACAACACGCTCAGGCATAAAACTTAGCCTCCTTAGGCTACGCATGACAGTGCAGGCTGAATGCAAGGAAAGGGAAGAGCTGGAAGCCAAGCTCCTAGACCAGCAAAGTTCCAAAAGTTGACACAGCTAGTTGCCACGGAAAAAGCGAGGGAGATAGCCTCAAATCAGACTCATGCGGAAGAGTCCGTCTCATTGCGAGACTCCACCCCATCTACCGGTTAGTGTCGGACGTCCCCATAGGGAAACGAACCTACGCGGAACGTAGCGACGTGGTCAGAGGGTCCATCCTCGCGACCAACTCCAGCTGACTGCAAAGAGAGGCCCAGGCAGTAAGCTCAGTGCCAAAGGCGTGACATCCAGCTCGAGAGTTGTCTCAAGCGCCGAAGGGGTCCCCAAGCGGCAGGGCCCAAACGACAACAGCTATTGTTAACACAGAAGCAGACGCTTAGTGCTAAGAGGGGACGTGGCGGGGAAAGTAACTGGATCAAGGTACGAAAAAGGGAATAAAACCAAAAAAGAAATTGAAAAGTGACAGGTGACCCGGATAGCGCTATCGCGGAGAGGCTCTCCGTCAAGATCGAAGCCTAGAAGTACTCTGAGGTCTTGAAAGCGATACACGGGGACGCTAAACTGGCGGGCTCGTTTATTCCAACGAGCAATACAGGTAACCCAACTAAACCTGAACTGTTTTGAGGAGGACACCCAGCAGCTGCTTTGTCAGACAGTTTGCTTGTCGGCATCGTATATCGCCATAATTTTTCATCCATACCGCATCCCAACCGGCAACGGAAACTGGGTTGCGGACAGGTCCAATATGGCGGCATTATGGACAACTAACATGCTCGATTGTATGACAACTGAGCTAACTGGCCTGAACCCGTTGGGAATAGCGGGGGACTTCAACGCTTGGGTGTTCGAGTGGGGGAGCCACTGTACCAACTCCAGGGGCCAGATTCTTCTGGAGCCATAGCTAGGCTCAATGTGGACCTAGCCAACGGGGTACCAAGAGTACCAATCACACAAACAGAGCGGAATGGATAATCGATGTAACCTTCAGCAGTTCTGGGCTGCTTAATTATTGGAGGGTGGATGTTGGCTACACCCATAACGACCAATTGGTGGTTCGTTATTGTATTATCCACAATACAAGGGCAGCGTGCGAGAGGATGAGCATCCACTTCATTCGCCCACAGATGGAAGACGTCCTACTTTGATGTGAAGACATTGAAAGAGGCGTTTCAGAGGGCACGGATTAAGTGATGGCGATAGGCAAAAAGTTTTACAATTCTTCGACAGCGATGAAATCAGTAGGGCTACCTGAAGCTCTGGAGAAGCTGGATTTGAGGCTGTTCCACGAAGGAAATGTCAGCACATTCCGCAAAAACGGTCGGGAGTCCATCATCGGGGTTACGTTCTGCAGCCCGTCGCTTATGGAAGACATGAACTGGAGAGTAACCGAGAAATACTCCCACAGTGACCACCAGGCGATCCTCTACAGCATCGGCTGGCGAGTCCCCACTGCAACGAGGACAATGAGGACCTGCGAGCGAAAGTGGAAGGCAAAGGACCTGGACAAGGAGGTATTTACCGAGGCGTTTCTGACAAACAGCGGTGCAACGCTTGACACAGGGGAGTTAATAGAAGTGGTAGCAATAGCCTTTGATGCATCAATGCCGAGGAAAATGGAGACCAGGAACCGACGGTGCCCAGCTTGCTGGTGAAACGAGACTCTCAGCACCCTCCTCGCTGCATTCCTCTGAATAAGGGGGAGTGCCCAGAGAGTACAGAAACCCGTATTTCGCGGAGCTCGCACCGCCCACAAACAAATTGAGCAAGTCAAATTGCTTTAAAGAGTTTTGTTAAGAAGTCTATACGAACTCCTGGGGAACAGGCTTATAGAATCGTGGCGGGGAAGTGTAAGCGCCCAGCGACACCTGCTGGAATGTGCCCGGAAAAATTGAAGACGACCGTAGGCGGTCGTAGTGCCCGCTTACGTCTAAGATGCTGAAGATGCAATTGCTCGGATCTCCAAGCAACACAAAACTCCAATCAACTCCAGCCAACACAAAAATTAAGTTGCATTCAAGTAACTTAATCCGGTTTGCACCAAGTGTGCTGTTAGGGTCTCCAATGAAGAGTTACTGTTAGTTGCGAAAGGTCTGAAGCTGAAGTAAGCCCTCGGTCCGGATGGGCGATCCCTTCCCATGTAGCACTTAAAACCACGATATTGGCGTTTCCGGACACTTTCAGGACGGTGCTAGAAAAATTATGAGATGAAGGCTACTTCCCAGACAGATGGAAGGTTCAGAAGCTGGCGTTGCTGCCGGAACCAGGGAACCCACTAGGGGACCCAGCATTTTATAGACCCATATGCCTGCTAGATACCCTGGGGAAGCTTCAGGAAAGAATCATGCTTAACAGGCTGACGCAGTACATGGAAAGTGATCATGGCCTTTCATTGAGATCATTCGGACTCCGGAAAAGGGTCTCGACGGAGGAAGCAATCCGGATAGTCGTGCAGAGAGCAGAGAAGGCATCAAAACAGAATAGGAGAGGCAATCGTTCCTGCGCCGTTGTGACGATCGACGTCAAAAACGTGCAGAATTCCAAGCAGTTACTTCCAGAACAGAGTCCTGGTGTACGAGACCACGGAGGGCAGAAATAATTCAGGGTCACGGCTCGATTCTCGGCCCAACGCTCTGGAGCGCAATGTACAATGGAGTAACGCTGAAGTTTCCTAATGGAGTCAATATCATCGGATTTGCATCGTCTCAACGATAACGGGCGAGATTCTGGAGGAGGTCGAGTTACTGACGGTGGAAGCGATGAACACCAAAGCAGTTCAGCAAGTTGACACACACAACTCCATCAAAGCGTACATGAAAGTACCTGCGGGTGATGGTTGATGACCGCTTGAATTTCAACGCACACGTCGACTACGCCTGCGAAAATGCAGCGAAAGCTTTCAATGCGGTAGCGAGAATCAAGCCGAGCGTCGGTGGCGACTTCTGGCGGTATGGCGACTTCAATTCTGAACCATGGAGTCCCAACATGGGTCACGGCGCTAAAAACTGAGCGTTAAAGTGGGATGCTGAACAGGGTGTTCCGACTCATGGCCATGCAGAATCACGAGCGCCTACAGAACAATTGCGTTGGAAGTAGTATGCGT
>JASCZW010013291.1:0-26088 GCA_034211315.2 Aedes japonicus
TCTTCTTCATCTTGCTGAGGGTTGCGATCTTCTGCCAATTCGCGCTGGCGCTCCAGTCAGTTAGGTCAGCCAAGTGCAAGTCGTTGGTGCCTTCTTCGCAAGCCTTGAAGACTCCGCGGATGCTGTGGGTTAATTTGTACTCCTTCTTAAGAGGAAACGCAGAGCAGCTTCACCACCGGCTCCGGTGGCACTTGGAAGCTGTAGTCTAGGTTGAAGCTGGATTTGTCAACGGGTCCACGCATCAGCAAGTACTCGATTAGCTGAATGCCATGCTCGCGCACCTCACCGGCAGAATGGAAGAAGAATTTTTCGAACCCGGGAAGGTTAATCTTTCCCTGGGCAAAATGGGCGGCAAACTTAAGACAGACGATCGAAGCATCGAACTCCTTGTTGATCTGTTTGTGTAGTGCTGCGAGGCACTGATCGTCAACGTTGTTCCATCGGATCCTGTCTGTTCCTCTGCTTGTGGTAGATGGACAGGAAGACTACAGCGGTGGCGTCCACTCCAAAGAAGATCGACTTTACCTTTCGGTTTCCGGTAATTGACTCTGCAGAAGCCTTTGTTGACGCGGTAATGTCGACGAGTCACAAGTTAGCTGAAATCAATTTTGCGGTCAGCGTCGATTCTTCCAATGGGACTACCGAAATTCTACGCTCCCATGGTGATGGGATTGGAAGCGTCTGGACAGGCGTCAATGCGTCCGACAGGTCAAAGATGGGATCGAATAGTAACAGCGAAGAGGTGCGTTCTACAGTGATCAACGTCAACGCAACCCGGAAGAATGGTGACCACACGAGGGCGATGGTTCCCTGCCATAACTGGAAGAAGCAAGAATGGGCGACAACGTTGACGACGAGGATTGGTGCTCGACTTCTGGTGCCAGAAGCGAAGCGGAATTCACATCGAAGCAGGAAGTGCGCATCATAGTGGGACAGCGAATAAGCAACATGACGGCAAATTCAGAGGTTCGGTGAATCTGGAGTGCGTCGAGGGGGCTGTCGAAGCTCAAACGGTTCCTGATGGAGGTTCCTGGTTAGCGGCGAATTACTATCCGTCTGCAAATTTGTTCGAAGAGTTCAACATGACGTTTACCGCAACGGACTGCAAGGTGCTAATGAAGACCCGAGCTAATGAAGACCAGAGCCAGCGAAGTCGCAGAAGGAGGACTGTATAAGCTCAAACCGCTCCTGCGTTCCGGTTCGTGTGCAACGAGACTGAGAAGTGGCACAGGTGATTTGGCCATATCAGCATGCAGGGTATGAAGAAACTGATGCAGATGACGAACGGTTTCCAGTTGAAGTTTCCTACCAGCAATACAAGATCGATGGAGTTACTGGAGCTCGTGCACTCGGATTTGTGTGGGACTGTTCGAAGTGGCATCGATCAAAGAAAGCCGATTCGAAGAGAACAATGCTGGTTTTATCATGGTTTCATGGCATTCTTGGGGTCTAATTCGTGCTCTTCAGAACTTTATAAAACCAAAACTGTGTACAGGATATTTTATCACTTTTAACGCTTCAAGGAAGATGGGAGTCCAAGGATGAAGTGAAAGAAGCTTACGAAGCGTTCAAGAGCATGGCTGAACGACAGACCGGCAAAAAGTTGAAGATAGTGCGGAGCGATAATGGACGAGAATACGTGAATGGAATCAAAAACATCAAAAAACGTATCCGTATAGTTCGGAACAGTACGAAACTGCCGAACGCATGAATCGAACGATAATAGAAAGGGTAAGAAGTATGCTGAACAGTTATACTACAGTGTTATAAGAATATCTACGATGCTCCAACACTTTCTAGAGTTAAGATCTTGATGTTTTGCATGACCAACAAGGCGATTACGAGAAATTCATCGTACTCAGAATTGGTGAAGCTCCATGGAAAATCATTGCCGGCTGAAGTCGCCACAACAGTGCTCTCCGAATATCTACGGCACACCAAACTGTTCTTGCGTTAAGATCTTGATGTTCTACATGATCAACAAGGCGATTTACGAGGTCCCCGCCGTACTTGTCAGGTTGGTGAAGCTCCATGGGGCATTATTGCACAATTATAGTCATAATACAGTATTCTCAGAATATCTACGGTACTCCAACACTTTCTTGAGTTAATATCTTGATGTTTTGCAAGATCAACATGGCAATTTACGAGGTCTTCATCGTGCTTATGAGTTAATAAAGCTCCATGAGACACCATTGCACAGTTATAGTCATATAACATATAATTCTCAGTAAATATCTACGGTTGATCTTGCATGATCAAAAAGTTATGGTTTTTAAAAATTCTTAGAATATCGACGGCACTTAAACGATTCTTGAGTTAGATCTTGATGTTTTTCATGATGAATAAGGTGATTTACGAGGTCCCCATCGTACTTATGAGTTGGTGAAGCTCATTATTGCACATCGTTGCACAATTATAATCATACAACTGTATTCTCATAATATGTACGGTATTCTACGGTAGAAGTATGCTTGACATCTACCGAAAGTAGTTCGAGCCGAGGACGTCATCAACTGTAGTCCAACGAGGACGTTCGACGGCGACACCTAAGAGCGTGGACCGAACAGGAAGCCGTTCGTTGGACATCTGAAAATATTTGGTCCTGAAGACAACAAGGGATTCAGATTGTATGATCCAGATACTAGTTACGTCTTCATCAGCCTTGACAATCATCATCGACGAAGGGTGCAGCGCTGGACTGGAGGCCATACCGAGCGAACCGGTCGAGTTTCTGGAGATCGAGTTGGGTTTGTCTTGCAAGAAGAAGCGAGTCATTAAGTTGAAGCAGAACATTGGAGCTAGACGAACCGGATCAAGACATCAGTGTTGAAAGTACGGACTTCGATGATGCCGTTGACGATACTGCGCTCCCACCGCAACTGGACAGACCAATTGCTGAAAAGCAAGAGTTCAGGCGCAGCGGTCGGGAGCCTCGGGCCATCCCCCAGGCAAGTATTCAGAATACATTTCTTATAGTTCTGTTACTGGCCAAAACACTCTCCCAGATTCTGACGAGCACGATGACGACAGTCCGCTGGATGATCCGACCTCGTACAGCGAGGTTCTTCGCAGGCCAGACCGGGATCAATGGATGGAGGCGATGCGCGAGGAGATAGAGGATCTCGAGCGGAATGAAACTTGGGTGATGGACGATTTGCCGGAGAGGTATAAGGCGATCCGCAACAAGCGGATCTGTAAGACCAAGCGTGGATTAGATGGACGTGTTGAGCAGCTGCCACAAGGATTCACAAGTGACCAAGTCAAGGTTTGCAGGCTACGCAAGGCGCTGTACGGCCTAAAGCAGTCCAGCAGAGTCTGGAACAAACAGCTGTAATAGCTGGGCCCGACGAGAATTTGGTCTGGAGCAGTCGAAAACAGATACGTGCCTGGACTTCAAGCTATTCGGAGGAAAGATGTTGTTCGTTACAATTGATGTTGACGACTTCCCATGTATTCACCAACTGTCGGAAGATGAAGAAGAAATTGAAAACAATACTTGTGCAACCGCTTTCAGATGAAGGACTTCGGGAAGCAAAGTTCTGTCTTCGCCTTCGAATCTCGCGTAACATGGAACGCGAAGAACTAACGTTGGACCAGGATAAATATGTCGGGAAGCTGCTGGAGAAGTACCGGATGAAGAATTGCCATCCTGTATCTACACCATTCGAGCCAAGCGAGCGATTGGACAAGTCAATGTGTCCGACGTCGGCAAAGGAACAGGTGGAAATGACAAGGTTCGCTACAGAAGCGGTTGGCAGCTTGGCCAGATATTTCCTTCGCAGTAAACGCAGTCAGCCAGTATTGCAGCAATCCGGGACGAAGGCACTGGGATGCGGTCAAACGAATCTTACGGCACCTCAAAAGAAACTGCTGGTAACCGGCTGGTCTACAAGAAGGACGCAAGTGGTCGGCGATACCGATCTTCGGATGAAACGCATCGAGGATCATACAAGTACCACTTGCGTTTATGACACACTACATGCGGTGACATAATCGATCTACCAGTATGTGGATACACCAACGATCAAGCAGCAGATGGTTCGTCACCAAGCCTCTTAGCTACGATCGAGCTACAGTCAAGCAAGATGGCAGCTAATTGGAATCACGGATTAGGGAGGAGTGTGGTGGATCGAGTAATCAGTAGGCTTAGATAAATTCTGCCTACAACCTTTCTAAAATCAAGACCTGTTTTATTAGAAAAAGCTTTGAACTGTTCTTCACTTTCAACAGTTTTTTTGATTTCTGAGGTATCTCTCTTAACGATTGCCCAATATTTTTCAATTGGGCGCAGTTCCGGCGAATTTGGAGGATCTTCCCCTTGAGAACATCACTTCTTCGAAACCAAGCTCACAGCCACAACACAGCCCAGCCCAACCAGAATCGCCCCCGTAGCAATGGCCCAGCCAAACACGGACTGTGGCGCCTTCGGTCTGGCAACCGGGCGCTCACAGTGACGGCGCCATAATTCGGCCAGACCGGGCTGCCCGGTGGAGTTGCATCGGCACTGCCCAATCCTAGCGTCGTTGTACTGGAAGTCAGAACTCCTGTAGCGCTTGCTTAGCGGAATGCTGTAGTAATACGCTGTAGTCCGCAACGTAAGATGGATCGTATTGAGTATGCTCCGTTCGCCCGTGACGTCTACTAGAACGTTCATGAATCGTTCAAAATTGAACAGCATAATGGTTGTCCTATCTTGGAATCGTCTACATTGGCCGAGCTCCGATCGATTCCATACGGCCAGTTCCGCCTGCCAACAACCGTTGAGAGCAGAGATTCGGGCACTGAAGCGGAACATCTGCTCGTAGTCGCATGTGCCGTAGAATGTGATTACTCTGGAATTCGGCAGTGTGAAACCGTAGTACTCCAGATCAACGCAAGGGTTCATGACTAGCTGATGGGGCAGACTTGTGTGCTTCTCCCGGGTATCAATTGTTAGCATATCGCTGATTTCCGTAACGTACTGCAGAAGTTTAGGTTTTGGCGAATGTGCTACAAGGCTGGAGCTCGACCGGACCGGACCGGACTAGTTCCAGAAGAACCGGGAGCAGTAAGAATACCGCTGTTGCTATCATGGTGCTGCTGAAATAGCGTCTGCAATTGATTGTCCGGCCTTTTAAGCCTTGGTTGTTTACCGACTGATGATGGCCCTTCCAGTACCGTCATTATCCTGAATGACTCAATTATGATTGAGCAATGACTTTGGTCTGGTACAATAGTCTAGCTAAATATTTTGAAATTCATTTGCGTCTATGTTGACTATGATGGTTGTTAACACAGCTACACACACACAACCACTCGTTTCTCACCGACCGACGGTCTGCGGAGGGTAGTCAAATTCGACCTCCATTAGTTCCTCAAACCCATGGCAAGCAACAGTGCCACTCAGCAGAGCGGACAACGGTTCGGCTTGCCGTGCACAGGGCCTGACGCGGTCAGCCAGTTCGGTACACTGGTACCGCGCTATCCTCGCAGAGTCGGCCAGATTCAGTTGTGTCACTGGTCATCGACGGAAATTCGTAGAAGAAGTCGCTTCGAATCAGAGGAACAGCTGCATCTTCCGGCCCCAATTTTAACGAACAGAAACGAGAGCACACTTCGGAGGGTAACGGATGTATTGAGCCGGAATCGCTCACAACTACCAACGGGCTCAGAACGGTTCTTCCAGGAAGCAAGTTCCGAGTTCCAACAGGGGATCAGGTCGGGCGCTGTAGCGGAACATCTGCCGAAAATTGCAGGTCCCGTAGATGGTGATAAGCCTGGATTGCTGGATTTCCAAACCGTAGTATTCAACTCCACGCATGGGTTCATCATCAGCTGATACGGTAGACTGGCGGGTATCTCCGGGAGTTCATCGAATAGCTTAGGGCTGTACTGAGTTGTGAACGGCACCAACTGTTCCAAGTAATTAAGTTGCATCAACCTGTTCGGTCTGGACTGGATAGAGCTATTCAGACTATGGGACACTCCGCTGTCTGCAATTTGGAACCAGATCCACGTTGCTGCTAGTCAAAACAATCAGATCCAATGGTACAAAGCTACGTTTCCTGAAGTGTTCAACCGCGGCGTAGTACTCTGCAAAAAGATGTAGGCGAAACGCTTTCTCAAACCCGATGTTAGACCCGATTTCAAGCCCAAGCGGCCAGTTCCGTTTACGTCCATGGAAAAGATCGATGCAGAGTTGGAGCGTCTTCAATCCCTGGGTATCATTAGGCCAGCGGATTTTTCACAGTAGGTAAAATCTGCTCCCGGGGCTTTCCAGCAGCTGACGAAGAGCATGATCGCCGGCCTCAAAGGAGTGGATTCATTCCTGGACGTCATCTTGGTTTCCAGTAAAACCGTAAAGATCTCCGTCCCGACCCATCCAAAGTGGAAGCTATCGTCAAGATGCCACCTCCCAAAGACGTCACAACTCTACTTTCGCTACTTGTTGCAGTGAATTTCTACGGAAAGTTTGTCCAGGAAATGCACCAGCTACGACGCCCACTCCACACACTGCTCAAGAAGGATGCCAAATATGTTTGGAATCAGGTGTGCCAGAAATCGTTCTAGCGGTTCAAGGAGGTACTTCAATCGGATTTGATGTTGACGCACCATGATCATCGTTGTTGCCGACGCATCGCAGTCCGGTATCGGGGCATGCCTTTTCACATGTTCCCAGATGGTTCCCACAAAGCCACCCATGAAGTAACTTAATTATGACTTAGCAAGTGATATTTATGTTTTCTCAACCGAATGGCAACAAGTGTGCTAGTAGGATGAAAGTTGTTGCAACGTAGCCACATGTACTGGACGAGAATTGATAAAAACATTGCTGACTTCGTTAAGAGATGTGGCAGTTGTGCCACACATTCCAAGTCACTACCCAAGACTCCGTTGCATTCGTGGCCACTCACACAATCTCTCTGGGAAGACGAATTAACATCGACTTTGCTGGCCCACTCAACGGTCTATACTTCCTGGTAGTTGTAGACGTCTTCACAAAGTGGCCAGAAATTCGCATCGTACGATCTCCGACTACAGCAGGAGTAATCGAGTTCCTGAATGAGCTGACGTCCCAACGTCTTTGCCTCCGATAACGGCACCTAATTCACGTCGGAACAATTTGTGCAGAAAGAACGGCGTTCAACGCTTTTCAAATCTCGCCGTATCATCCACAATCCAATGGTCAGGCGGAAAGAGGACACCTTGAAGAGGTCGCTGCACCAAATCAACGAGGGGGAAACACCACGGAAGCGCTCCAGACTTTCCCCCAGGTACACAGGACTACCCCCAGTCGTGTTTTGGATGGCAAGACACCTTTGCAGAAAATGCTTGGTCGAAACATGAAAGACAGTCCTGGATCTCAGTCACCTCAATCAAACGAAGCCTGTACTCCTCAGTCATCGCCAGGACGAGCAGTTCAATCGGAAGAACGACGCAACTCCTCGTGATCAGCCCTAGAATATGAAATCCACATATTCATGGCAAAAATGCATATGGCAATGCATTGGCAAGGCAAGGCAAGGCAAGAGGCTCACAAGAAGACAATGTAAGCCTCCTATCACGAGTTCAGATCGACGGTGATGAAATCGAGGTAGTAGACGAATTCGTGTATCTGGGCTCATTGGTGACCGCCGATAACGACACCAGCAGAGAAAATACAAAGGCACATTATCGCTGGCAATCGTGCCTCCTTTGGACTCCGAAGGAAGCTGAGATCGAACAAAGTTCACCGAACTACAAAGTTGATAATCTACAAGACATAAATTAGATCGGTAGTTCTCTTCGGCCGCGAAACATGGGCATTGCTCCTGCAGGACCAACGCGCCCTTGGTGTATTCGAACGGAAGGTGCTGCTACGATCTACGGTGGAGTGCAGATGGAAGACGGAACGTGGAGGAGGCGAAATAACCAGGAATTGCATCAGTTGCTGGGAGAACCTCCCATCGTACACATCGCTAAAATCGGTCGACTACGTTGGGCTGAGCATGTCATAAGAATGTCGGACGACAGCCCTGTTAAAACGGTTCTCGAAAGCGACGGGTTCAGAAGCAAAGGCGCGCTACGAGCAAGGGTGAATCGATCAAGTAGAAGGCGACCTGCGGACTCTCCGCAGACAGCGAGGCTGGCGAGGTACAGAATGAACGATGGACAAAATTGCGAAACGTTTCTGAATTTATCACGGCAGCGTAAAATCTATCATGAACAAGTTTGGGCAGCACTACTCGTTCGATGAACTGCCAAGAACATTGGATTGGAAGCTCGTCAACCTCATTCTTCGGAACACGGAACACGAATTCGTGATTTGGGCAAAAAGACTGGTACCTCCGCTGGAATGTTGCAGAAAATCAAGGAACGCACAAACCTGAAGACTTGCAAGAAGCTGAAATTAGCAAAACAAAGTGCTGAGCAAAAAATCCAGAGAAAAAACCAGAGCCAGAAAGTTATACAGCCAAGTTTCACAACGACCGTCTGCATGCCTTGACGAATCATATCTGAAAGAGGATTTCAGAAACGCTTCCAAGACCACAATTTAACACAAAGGTCATCGGCGAAGGTATGAGCATCTCCGAAAAAAGGTGGAAAACAGGCATTTGTTCCTGCGACTGCAAGTCATCGATTTGCTACACTCAAGGTTCGATTAATTCCTAAGTTTACCGTACTGAGTGTTTACAGCAAAAGGTCCCTCCGTTAGTTGGGGCTGATTTGGTATCCCTTGCAGCACACTTGTTGCAAATCAGTTAAATTAACTTCAATATGACGCAAATAAGTCATATTTAAGTTTATGTAACCAATTTTGAACTGGTGCAGGACTTGAAAATGATAAAGTATTGTTTCGAATGTTTTGCTCTCGTTTTTTTCGATACAGTCCTTAATGCTTGTGAGGTTTGTTTTCGATACAGTCCTTAATGCTCGAAATAACTGCTTCTTGAGAAACCGCCGGTTATCGTTCCTTTTCAGAGCATGTGTTAAGACATAGTAGGCGTTGATAAAATGGTTAAATAAAGATTCATTAGTTACTTGCACGTGATCAAACGTTTCTAGCAGATAGTGCCAGGTGAAGCCAAAATTCCAGCCGGAGAAAGGATTCCATGGGAAGCAAACGGCGTTGTTGGCGTGCATGAAACCGAAGCTTTTATTTCGTCAAGTGCCCAGCTTGCAATGTATGGCGAACTTTTGGAAAATTAACTTGCCTTTATTAAAAAAAAATCGGCCAATTCTTATATACCCATTTTTTATAAATTGACTTAAAATTTAAAAAAAAAATTGTAGTGGGAAAAAATCGATTTTACAAATTTTAAATTTTTGTTTCCATAAAAGCTAGGACAATTTTCTAAAAGACACCCATACATTATGTTTTTGTAATTTTTTTTTTAGTTTTGTTGACATGAAAAATTTGTTGTGAGAAAAACTTTTTTTCCTTAAAAGTGCCCATCTTGCAATGTAATTTCGTTCAATTCTTAGAAACTAATTTCGTTGCAAACTGACTTGAAATTTTAAAATTTATTTTTTAGTGTGTAAAAATCGATTTTACAAGTTTAACATTTTTTTCATAAAAGCTAGGATAATTTTGTAAAAGTCTAAGATAGCCATTTTTAGATAATTGACTTTAAATTTTGAAATTTTTTTTTTAGTGTGTTAGAATCGATTTAACAATTTAAACATTTTTTTTCCTGAAAGCGTAGACAATTTTTTAATAGTCCCATACATTATTTTTTTGTAGTTCTTCTTTTTTTTGAGTTATGTTGAAATGAAAAATTGTTGTTAAAAAAACTTTTTTTTCGTTAAAGTGCCCATCTTGCAATGTATGGCGCACTTTTGGACAATTATATTGCCTTTATCAAAAAAAACATCTCGTTTAATTCTTAGATAGTAATTTTTTGTAAATTGACTTTAAATTTTAAAATATTTTTTTCCATTTTTCCTTAAAAGTGCCCATCTTGTAATGTATGGTGAACTTTTAGACAAATGTCTTTAACAAAATTGACAGAACAAATCGACTTTAAATTTTAAAATATTTTTCTTAGTGTGTAAAAATCGATTTTACAATTATTGAAAAAAATTTCATAAAAGCTTAGACAATTTTCTAAAAGTCACCCATACATAATTTTTTTTTTGAGTTATGTTGAAATGAAAAATTTGTTGTTGGAAAAAACTTTTTCTTTACTAAAAAGTGCCCATCTTGCAATGTATGGTGTACTTTTAGACAATTATATTGCCTTTAACAACAAGAAATTTTGTCCAATTCTTAGATAGTAATTTTTTACAAATTGACTTTAAATTTTGAAATATTTTTTTAGTGTGTAAAAATCAAACATACAATTTTTAAATTTTTGTTTTCATAAAAGCTAGGACAATTTTTTAAAACACACCCATACATTTTTTTTTTTTGAGTTATGTTGAAATGAGAAATTTGTTGTTAGAAAAGCTTTTTTCCCTTAAAAGTGCACATCTTGGAGTGTACGGCGAACGTTTAGACAATTATATTGCCTCTATAAAAAAAAAATCTCGTCCATTTCTAAGAAAGATATTTTATGTAAATTTATTTTAAATTTTAAAAATATTTTTTTAGTGTGTAAGAACCGATCTAAAAATTTAAAAAAAAATCATAAACGCTTAGACAATTTTCTTTAAGTCACCCGTTTATCATTTCATTGTAATTTTTGTTTTTTTTTAGTTACATTGAAATAAAAAATTTGTTGTTGGAAAAAAAAATTCCTTCAATGTATTCAAAAAAAAAAAACTTTCAATGTATGGTCAACTTTTAGACAATTATATTGAATTTAACAACAAAAAATTTCGTCCAACTCTTAGATATGTAGTAATTTTTTGCAAATTGACTTTAAATTTTAAAATATTTTTTTTAGTGCGTAAAAATCGATTTTACAATTTTTAATTTTTTTTTGTTAAAAGCTAGGACAATTTTCTTAAAGTCACCCATACGTTATTCTTTTTTTCATGTTGACATGAAAAATTTGTTGTTAGAAAAACTTTTTTGTCGTTAAAGTGCCCATCTTGCAATGTATGGCGCACTTTTGGACAATTATATTGCCTTTATTAAAAAAAAATCGTCCAATTCTTAGATAGCCATTTTTTGCAGATTGACATAAAATTTGAAAAAAAATGATTAGTCTGTAAAAATCGATTTTAAAATTTTTAATTTACTTTTTCAAAAAAGCTTAGACAATTTCCTAAAAGTGATCCATGCATCCCTTTTTTGCTAGTTTCTTCCTTTTTGAGTTATGTTGACATGAAAAATTTGTTATTAAAAAAACTTTTTTTCCTTAAATGTTCCTTAAATTTTGCAATGTATTGTAAATTAACGTTAAATTTTAAAATATTTTTTTTTAGTGCGTAAACATCTATTTAACAATTTTTAATTTTCTTTTTTACAAAAGCTAAAACACTTTTCTTAACTCATCCATTCATAAATTTTTTGTCGATCAAAAAACTTAAGTCCTTTTCAAATGGTGATATACATAAATTTAAAAAAACACAAAAAAAAAGAAAAAAAACAGATCGATTTTAGAATTTTTACGATTTTAGACAATTTTTAAAAGTCACCCATGCTTTATTTTTTTGTTATTCTTGTTTTTTTAGTTATGTTGACATGAAAAATTTGTTGTTAGAAAAACTTCTATTTCGTTAAAGTGCCCATCTTGCAATGTACGGCAAACTTTTAGACAATTATATTGCCTTTATTAAAAATAAAATTCGGCCAATTCTTAGAACGCCAGGTTTTGGAAATTGACTTTAAATTTAAAAGAAAAAATTTAGCGTTTAAAAATCGATTTTACAATTACTAATTTTTTTTTTCACAAAAGCTTAGTCACTATTTCCTGAAATCCAGATATCACTTTTTTGCTAGTCTCTTCCTTTTTGAGTTATGTTGATTTAAAAAAAATCGATCAAAAAACTTAAGCCCTTTTCTAATGGTATTCTACATAAATTTTGAAAAACGCAAGAAAAAACACATCGATTTTACAATTTTTACGATCTTAGACAGTTTTTTAAAGTCATCCATACTTTATGTTTTTTATTTTCACTTGTTTTTTAACCACACTATATAAAAAAAACTTTTTTGAGCGTATTAGTATTTATATTTTTGATATTCTTTTTTTTTGAGTTATGTTGACATGAAATATTTGTTGTTAGTAAAACTTTTATTTCGTTAAAGTGACCTTCTTGCAATGTATGGCGAACTTTCAGACAGTTATATTGCCTTTATTAAAAAAAAATTCGTCCAATTCTTAGGTAGCCAGCATATTGACTTTAAATTAAAAAAAAATATATTTAGTGTGTGAAAATCGATTTCACACTTCTTAATTTTTTTTTCACAAAAGCTTAGACAATTTCCTAATAGTCATAGATATTTTGTTAGTCTCTTCCTTTTTCAACTATGTTGATTTAAAAAAAAATCGATCAAAAAACTTAAGCCCTTTTCAAATGAAAAAAACAGATTGATTTAACAATTTTTACGATCTTAAACGATTTTTAAAAATCACCCATACTTTGTTTTTTTTTTGTTTTTTTGTTTGTTTTTGAGTTATGTTGACATGAAAAATTTTTTGTTAGAAAAACTTTTATTTCGTTAAAGTGATCATCTTGCAATTTATGTCGATTTTTTAGACAATTATATTGCCTTTGTTTTAAAAAAAAATCGTCCAATTCTTAGATAGCCGTTTTTGCAAATTGATATTATATTTTAAAAAAATTGAGTGTATAAAAATCGATTTACCAATTTTTAATTTTCTTTTTTACAAAAGCTGAAACAATTTTCTAAACTCATCCATTCATAACTTTATTGTTACTCTCTTCCTTTTTGAGTTATGTTGATTTAAAAAAAAATCGATCAAAAAACTTAAGCCCTTTTCAAATGGTAGTCTAGATAAATTTTGAAAAAAAAACAGCAAAGCATTGTTTGAAAAGACAAAGTCTACCCACCCACAAAATTTTTTTGGATTCTGAGAGGGTGCTGCCAAACACTGGATGAGTTGGCTTGAAATTCGTCAAATGTCAAAAAAAAAGCCACAGAATACAACAACAATACAGATTGCAATACTTTTCCCATCCACCAATCGGGTGCAGTAAAACATCCCCGTCTGAAGTTCGGACTCTCGAGAAAGCAACCAACAAACGGAGAACCTTAGCAGCACTTGGAAAAGCTCACGCCACTTCCTTTCATTAGTCTTAATGAATTCTCTTTCAATTACTTCCCTTGTGTTTCTTTCAAGCAGACGCCGGTCGTCGTCGTCCTCAACACGACAACATTTCTGTTAGTACTCAAAAACAAACGATCCCCCGAAAAAAAAAAACAAATGCAACCAGTTTCGAAATAGAAGAAAGAAGTGCCACACACCTGGAAGCGGTTTTACCACTTCCTTGTCAACTGGGCTGCGCCTTTCATGGCCTCCTTGAACCGGAATTTTTGCAAACAAACAAAACCGGGAAGCTCGAGTTGGCTCGAGTCATATTTCGGTTCGGTCGTTTGAAAAGGACCGAAATTCTGATTTTTTCCACCTCCCGTGTGTCTCAAGGGGAGTAGAGTGAATGCTTTCACTTTCATTTGAATCACCCACGAGAAAGATTTCCCAATTTGAAGGTGAAGAATCGCCTACGGCCCTCCCGGGAAAACGGTCTGGACTGCCGGGGCTGAATTCAAGTGTGGGGGGAAACTCCGGCGAGACGAAACCACTTGGCTGTCACACGGCTGCTTTTGAATAGAGCAAGGATGAAGCGCTGGCCCCGGTTGCTAGAGAACTGAGCGCTGGAAGCACTTGAGGGCTGGTTGGCGCGTCCTAATACTGGACAATAGGCGTGAACAAGTCGAGTCGTATTGTTTCAGTTTTCAATCTGCCGAAAATTTTCAGAAGCACACTGTAAACACAGCGATTGTTGATCGAACTCGTTTCACACCCAATCAGTTCTAAAGTCTTGTCTGAAGTTGCTCAAGCAACCCCATCGAAAAAAATGTCGATTTCCCAGCGTTTAGTTTCGAAATGATTGATACTAGAAAGATCGAAGTAGGCTCTAGCTACAAGTGGGTGTATTTTTCATTTCGCTGTCACTGTTTTGCTTTAATTTCGATAACTTCTGACGGTGTTGTTGAGCATGCTGAAATTTCGAATGTCCGGCGTTAACATTCCATTGCGACCATCATCGAAGCGGGGAATCTGACCGAAGGTAAGTGTCTTAGTTACAAACCTTTGCATATTGCTGGCAATCGAAAATCTCCACCCAAAAGCTTTTGCATCATTTTCGGTAAATTATTCCACCCGAAAACAGACCGGCACTCGACCCGTTTTGTGGAACATAATCCTGCTCGGAGTCCTTTTCCGCGTAACCGAGGTGGCGGACAGCAGATGATTAGTCTCCAATGCCCCCCACTCCGACCCCTCCTCGCCCAGCACTCCACTTCACAATGGAATCGATTTGAATTTCTCGACGTTTCATTAGGAAATTCGGATCATTAATTATTTATGTGTTCGAAAATCGACCAGCCAGCAATCGAGAGGATCCAGACGACTTGAATTTTTTTGGTGTTTGTCTGTCTGAACTCCGTGTGAATGAGGATTAATGAACTTCAGACGCGACTGGGCCCCGGACTTGTCGCTGACTGACTGCTGCTGCTAGGCATTTAATCCTTAACGTGAAAATGCAAATTCACGTGGCCCTCAAGGCAGGCGCTAATGGCTGTTGGTGAATGTTTTTGATTCAGACAATAAGCCTCTTTTGGATTACCTGCAATGAAAAGAGATACGAAGAAATCATTAGAAGCTTGAAAGATACTTGGATTTAGGTGGCTTAGCTTATGACCAGTTGCTCCGATGGGAACAGGGGCGTTACCAGATGTCGTTTTCGGAATCTTATGAATCGATACCGAAACGCCAACGTTTCCGGCAAAATACACCCAGGAAAAGCGAGGGGAAATATTGACACATGTAGTCAAACGTTTCCTTTTCTGCGTCAATATTTGCGTCAATATTTCCCATCATCCAACGTGTTTACCTTTGCCCGCGTGGTGATTGCTTCGCAAACACCCAGACTCCAACCATGACGTAATGATTGACAAAGTTGGATGTGAAATTTTCACCGAAATTCGTGGAATCTCCCACATGCGTGACCAGACCGACGACAACTTTGAATGGCATCTTCTGCGAAGGCAGCCGACTCTAAGTTACCGGTTATTCGAAAAAATTCCCTAACTCAAAACTTAGCACGTAGGCCTCCTCCGAGGCACACAAGCTTGATGAACTCACTTTCGGCATATATTTGAACACGGCCTTTTCCAAAAGGAGATTCTTTGAAACCAGATCAGAGGAACGCCCAATCCCATCCACTGGCTTCTCTATTCTGAGACCGTGCTCGAAATAAAAAAAAAGCTCCCGGCTTAATTAGTGCATCTGTTTTCGAACCAAAACAACACGTTTTTATTCAAAAAAAAATTCCAAACATTGCTTCAGGGAAGGTCACGCTAATCATTTACAATGGAGATTCCGTACAAAGGATGACCAGCAGTCGGCCGGCCTCGCGGGAGGTTGATTGGCTGCCTAGACGTCGAGACGCAGAGCCTGGAAAATTTTTACAGTAGACCAAGGTCAGACTGGCAAAAATAATCAAAACCGACGTGGGTGAAAGGCACAGCTGATTTACTTACTGTATTTCAGTGTTTAGATGAGAGCTTCGCAAATTTTTGCCGGTTTTGATATGCTTCGGAGAACTCCATCAGCTGGCACCGAGCAATAATGGAAACGAATTTCAGTTGGATTCAAGTGAAGTTCTAAAGTTCAATCGAGTCTTTAATGCCCGAAGTTACTCGTTTTTTTGGAAAAACCAACGTCATCGAAGACACTCAGCTGGCAATGATACAGGGTGTAACGATCAAAAATGGGGTCGACGAAAATTTGACGCATTTCTTAGAATCGAAGAATATTTGAAAACAAAAATGATTCTGATACCAAAATGGCGTCCCAACTAGAGGCGCAATTAGAAATTGTGTTGGCAAAATTGTTGAAAGTTGCAAAACCAACTATCACCATTAAAATGTTCAAGTCACCCACAGATAACACCCAAAGAAAACACTCCCAACAAGGGGAGAAAATTCATCAAACAAAGAAGACGAGTCTTTAGCAAAAAGAACAACGCAATTACAGAAAAGTGAGTCTTATAGCGAACCATCGAAATATGGTGAGACCCAACCAGTTATTACATTTATATACAATATGTTCGCGCCAGGTTTGATTATTTCTGAACCTGGAAGTGTGTTTGCTTTACCATTATCCACACCAAAATGGTCATGTTTACATACGGGGCTAATTGCATGAGAAAGTAACCTGAAAATGGGCGTGACTCTCCAGACATTCTGAAATGGGTTACTGGATCTGCAATAGAGCTAGCACTTCTAACTCCCGGAAAAATGAAAATTGAAATAAGACGCACAGGAAGAAGCTCAAGAAGATAAACTGAAAAAAAAAATAAAAAGCTAGCATCGCAGCAAAAAAAGAAGAACAAAAAAAAGAGCAAGATAAGAAACAGAGGTATAGAAATAAGAGAAACGAATTGGGGAAAAAGCATTACCGAAAAATAAGTCACAGCGTCGAAGAAGAAATACGTTTGGATCATTTTTTGGGAAGAAGTCTAAATGAAAATACAGTGAATGAAAAAATACAAACAATGAGTAAAAATTAAAAATAAATTAAAAAATACAAACAACAAGAACCCAGCCCTTCTTTAAAAACTAAATTAGACATATGGAAGAAAAAAAAGTTCAAGATGATAAAAATGAAGAAGAAAGTGTACCAACGAAACGAAAAAAAATACAAGAGGAAGTGTGCGAATAAAAGCAGAAGAATAAAAATGAAAGGTACGAATAGGAAAAAAAACAGAGATGCAAAAGAAATGAAACGGAAATAAGCAGAAGCGAAACATTTTGCGGAATGATAGAACAAATTAATGTTGTAAAAGAAGATGGAAGAGCAGCAAACATGGTTACTGAACATCAACAGTCAATGGATAAAAATTAGAACAAAGTGAATGAAAAAATACAGTCAATGAGTAAAAATGAAAAAAAATATATTTGGGAAAACAAACAAACAACAAGAAGGGGCGGCAAGTGAAAAACAAAATAAGACACATGAAAAAAAAAAAAGCTTAAGAAGATAAAATGAAGCAGAGATGAGCTACCAATGGACCGGAAATACGAATAGAAACAAAAGAATAGAAATTAAATGTAAGAGTCGGAAGAAAGGCAGAGGTGAAAAAATTAAACGGAAAATAGCTGAAGCGAAAAATTTTGCGATAGTTATGTAAAGTTATGTAGTATTCGAAGAGGGAAGGGTAGCAATCATAGTTTATAAACATCAACAGTCAATGGATAGAAAAGAAAGAGATGGTGGAAAAGAAACATAAAAAAGACACGTGAAAAAGATAAACTAAGGATGAAATGCGGTAGAACTGATGCAGTCGAAGAGAAATGGAAAAAGCAAAAAAGAGCACCAGAATATAAGAAATAGTACACTATATCTATTATTTTTTTATTCTCCATACGCGGAGTAACGAAGTATGAAAATTTTTAGAAGGAAATATTTTCTCATCACCATTAGGCTCTATGAGTGGACGGTAAATTTGCTAGAACAAAAGATATGAAGAAAAGCGTTGATAGTTCCGGTAGGCTGTGAAAAAGTTGAAAAGCCCATAGTGTGGGAACCCATTAATCCATCCAGGTGAGGTCCAGCATTGCAACACTTTACTTTTTTCTATCCAAAGTCTTCAATTAAAAGTGCGACGGGAGCACAATAAGTTGAAATAGACGTTATATTCCAAAAATAAACCTCCAGCAGGAAATAGTTTCTCTCCCATGTAGGCAATTAGCAACAATCGCTAGAACCATTACAAACCACTGGAGTACGATGAGCACAGCCAAGCGCGCATTCTTGTACTAGTCAATAGGACATCCTTCCACTTGCCTGAACCCCCTGCACTGGGTTAGCGTGATAAAAGAATTTCAATTTAATTACTTCTATTCAATTTTTCACAGCTTCCGTACACTTATTATATTTTCTTCTTAAAATCATCAAAAAATAGTAAATGAATGAAGGAAAATACAAAGAAGACTAAGCTAAAAAGAGAGAAATACTTGACAGACTAAAGAAGGAAAAAATAGAGAACACGAGGAAGTATTGCAAACAAGAGTAGAAACTAGAAACGAGCAGCAGAGAAAATTGAAGCAATGATATAAAAACAGAAGAAAACAGAAGAGAGCAGAAAATATGTCAGAAAATAAAATAGATATTAGTAGTAGAAGTATTAAATGAAAATAAGCCCTAGAAGGCAAGTTTTCGGGTGAATTAGCATGTAAATGTAGATGAAATGAATGCAAGTCTCACTTAAAAAACTTTAACGAGCGTATTGTTGAATACAACTGCCAAAAAATAAGTTAATTAAGTGAAAACCAAAATAGGATTTACAAGCAAACATGGATCAATAATACAAAACAGATCAGAGAATGACAACTTTTGTTCACAAACATAATCGAGTACAAATAAAAGAAAACTCAATTGAGAAAAAGCCCTGCCAACAAATGGTAGAAGATGAAAAATTTAACAACAGTAGTGAATAAAAGAAAAGCTTGCTTAGCTTGAAGCTAAAAATGTCAATATACAAGAAAATTAAATCAGGTATACCTCGATAGTACGTTCATCAACTTTCTCACTTCAAATAGCAATTGCTTAAAAATTACTGATTGTATTTAAAATCTAATACATCCAAAAATCAACTTTCTGCTCTTTCTTTTGGTTGTATTTGATTACAAATCAATCTGTAGTTTTCATGCAATTGCAATTTTAAGTGAGACAGTTGATATACATACTAGCGAGGTATACCTGTAATTGAAAAACAAAAACAAAACACAAATTAAAAAATAACCCAGAACCCACAGAGCAGGTTTTGAAAAAAAACAACAGGCCTCATAAAAATAATGACCCCAAAATAAAAAAGAAGAAAAAAATTGACATCTGAAAAAAAGAAGACAAAAAGGCGTCTCATATTAGAAAAATAAAAACAAAACACTAAAACTGAAGTAGTAAAAATAACTAACTTTTGAACAAAATAAAACTAAAATTTTCAACAAAATATCTAAAAACGCTGAATTTTAACAAAACTACTTTTTTCATGTCACCCACGCCACACTGAAGTACTCTGTAAGTCGCTTACAAAGTAGACCTAACTGTCATATAAACAACTTTTTCTGGTGGAAATAAAAGGGATTTTCTTCAATCTAGTAGTGTTAGTTTGAAAAAGTTTTTCAGTGTTTTATTTCTCTATTTTCGTTTTATTTTTCCATTTCAATTTGTTGTTCAATTATCCCTTATTTTCTAATTAAAATAAAAACGTAAATTATAAAAAAAAAGCTTTTTTTTTTTTTCAAAAATTCAAAACAGCAAGGAGTTTCTGAGAGAACATTTTTTTAGAAATATATCAATATCAATTATGGTAAGTCATGAAAAAATTTAATGGAACAAACAAAGCAATATCAAAGTACAGAGAGTGAGTGATCAAAAAAAGGCAAAACGCCAAGAACAACTTTGAAATTTTGGTAAAATTAAAAAGTACATCGAGAAGCACATTATTTGAATTAATCAGAAATAATGATAAGTTTAAATTAAATCAAACGATGTCAAAAATTGAGATTGAAACATAAATTCAAAGAAAGTAATCATAGAATGATTAAATAAACAATGGTGGCAATTGAACTTCTTATTTAAGATGGAATTTAAAACTCTTACAATTGATCAACATAAGGCAAAAAATTGATGGGTAAAATCATCCCAACATAGTCTAATAAAACGAAACAAATCAGAGAAGGCCAAAATAATTCAGAAAATATTGAAAAAGCGAAACTAAATAAACCCAATGATGAGAAGAAGTAAATATATCCTGACGTAGAATAAAAAAAACATGCAAGAAATTGGCGATAACATTCAAACAAAACTTTTTTTAAATTTAGAGGTAATAACGAGGCAGTTGAAAAACAATTTCTGGAAAAAAAAGCCTGTGGTCATCCATCTGCTACTTAGTTCCTGAAAGGGCCTACCGAGACCGAATTTGGTAGATGTTGCAGCCATGAGCAGCAAATAATATCTTAAATAAGTTTCCCCTTCCAAACGATAATGTGACCAATTAACCTCGAGCCTGCCACGAGTAATTGGCATCCCACTTACTCACACCAAAAAGCAATGCAATGTTAATAACAATATTCATTATCGGCTCCGCACAGTGTTACACGACTGAGCGTGACAAATCAACGAACTAATTAAAAATAATTACTCTTTAAATTCTATGTAAAATTATAATCATGGTCTTAAAGTCATCAAGTTGAAGTTTCTTTAAGACGAAAATCAAAACTCTAACAGTTGATCGGCAGAAGGCAACAATTTGATGAGTAAAATCATATCAGCATTGTCCAATAAAACGAAACAGATCAGAGAACGCCAAATCAATTAAGAAAATATTGAAATAGCGAAACTAACGAAACCCAAACAAGAGAAGAAGATAATATGTCCTCACGTGGAAAAAAAAAAAGGAGGAAAAGAATTGAATACGACATTAAAACGAAACTTTTTTAAATTCTGAGGTTATAAGGATGGAGTTGAAGAATGATTTCAATTTCTGAAAAGAAATAAGTCTGAAGTAATTTTCTCTTAACAAGTCTGTATAAGTGCCCTAATCAATACAAAAAGATTACGTCAACCATGACATTTGTACTCATAGACCAGAAAACTCTCAAAAACATAAAGAAAAACAAAAGTAACCTCCTAATTTTACAACAAAAATAAAAACTTAGCAAAACCAAAAAGAAAAATTATACTATGAAATTGGAAAAAAAAAACGGTCAGAAAAGTAATCGCTCAGCAAAATGGGTACAAAGCAAAAGAATCATTTCATAATTACTTTATAAGTGGACGAAGAAAATAGTCAGTAAATGTTCAATCATAAACAAAATAAAATAAAACTAAAACAAAGACGAAAGCGAAATAACTTAAAAAAAAAACAAAAATAAAATAGGTTTAAGGGCAAGGCCACCAACATCAGCGACAAATAAGTCACAATAAACCTTAAAAAACAGAAAACAAAAAAAAACGTACACAGACAATGACATGGACCACCAAAATTGACATGCTTAAAATTTCAAACATGATCAAAATCCTCAGTATGGCTCAATTTTTAAAATATTTGTTTTCATGTCAACCAAAAGTGACACCAGAAACCACCCGAGGTCAAATTGTCTGTATGTTACTATAGCCACCAGCCAGTGATGTTTGCAACCAAGTCACAAACTCACCAATTCGATCGGCAGGGAACATATTAAATTGCTCTTATTTTCACTAGATAAGTTTGGTCGGTTTCAGCATTCCCAACGAAAATCGGAACGTACAGTGACGGACAATTGCAATAAGACCAAGGTCCATTTTTCACCCAATCTGGTCATGTTTGGAGGCTTGTGTTTCATTTTGCCGTGAAGTAATTTAGCTGTAGTTTTGGTTATGACCTAGAAATAACCAGAATTTTCATCTGCAACATAGTCATATTTTTTTACGCACAAGCTTAGAAGCTACGGACACCGTTTAAAAACAAACAATGAGACCAACTTTTGATTTCCGAAGTTTAGGCCCCATAGGGATGCATTTGAATTACGTCAAAATAACATCAAAAATCTTAATTTGAATCCTCAAGTTTGGTTTTTTATTGATTGTTCGTAAGTTATGTGACATTTAAAGTAATACATGATAAATAATGATGATGTAGGTTATTTCTAGGCTATAGCCGGTATTCCACCTAAATCACTTCACGGGAAAAAGAAAATCAAGTCTCCAAAATGTCCAGTTTGTATGAAAATCGGGCTTTGGTCATATTGTATTGTTCGTCACTGTATGACAAAAGTCGCTCTCATTTTCAGTTTGCCCACTATCTACCAAATTTCTCTCATTGATAAGTGAGAAAAATCCAAGATATCAAAGGCCCGCAACATTGTTCAATGTGTGATTTGGTGAGTCTGTTCCAATTTTGTTTTTAAACAATTTTCCTCATTTTCTGCCGGTAGCTTGCAAAATCCATTAATATTTCCATCAAATTTGAGTGCACAGAAAATTTAGCTCTGTTTGAAAATTTTCTGTGCACTGAGAAAATGATCTTCATTCATTATTTTTACAGATTTATTTGAGGAACTACAGAATACATTTAAATCCTCAAATAAGTCTGGAAAAAATCATGCACTAAATTTAAGAGAAAATCACACAAGTCATAGTTGCCCACCATAGAAAGTAATCGCATAAGAGTCACTCCGAGAATTTTCAGCCCCTGAAAGTAAAAAACGAAATTTTTCCTTTTTACGTCGTTAGATTTTCCACAGTGCTAAATGATTATATTTAGACGAGATTGCACCTTCGTCCAATTAAGTTGGATTTTTTTCCAAACTTTAAATGAAAATTCTGTTTTGACAACCTCAATTTATGTTAGCTCAATGGGACTGACTTGCGGTTATCGACAGTATTAACTATTCGTTATTTATTAACTCCTCCATCTTTGGAAACTGTTACGGCTCAGAGTGTTGAGATAAATTGGGTCTATATCATGCAAGATTATAATGAAGTTTTTTGAAAACAGTGTAAGTTTCAAATTTACGAAGAATGATCATGGTCATGTTTTGTTTTAAATTGAAATAAATTATACATGATTGTTAAAAACATAGTGCCCCCCCTATCTGCGCAACGTGACCTATTGACTATTGCTGAGAATTGCTGATATAGTTCATTAGCTACGATTATCGCGAGCTTTTCCTCAACAACTGAATCCACCCTTCCCTAGTCCTTAAACAGAATTTGCAAAATACATCAAAAGCCCCCATAATCGACATGCGTTTTTCAACACCCAGTACAGCTCGCGTGTTCCAACTAGCGTCAATAACGATCGCTCCGGGATACGTCTGGAAACTTTACTCCTTCTCATAGTCCACCGAATCCTGGCCAAGGTAGCTGCTCCTTCCACAAAACCAGCTGATGCAGTCTGTCGACTCCTGAGAACCGCACACCGAGTTCAAGCTCTGAGCCCCGAGGGTCAGCGAACGCACCGCGCGGCCACAGAAGAAGAAAGGTGACCTATCCGCGACCAGCCGGCACCAACCTCATCAGCACCTTTCTTATTGAACAAAACAGAAAAAAAAGTAAATCTTAAAAGGTGATGAAAATATGACCGATTGTGCAGAACAAGGATCCCACGCCCTCGCATTCCGCGCTCTTATCCCTGTCTAGTGTCGCTTATCAATAGCTTTGCAGCACAAGGTGTGAACTGTCGACGTCGCAATCTTCGAGATACGCCATTCAAACAGCCAGCCAGCAAAGCTGGTCGATTTTTCTCTTTCGGGTGTGTTTTCAATGAAAATATGGAGCAAAAGTGTTTGGGCGACGCTGAGACGCGTCGCAAACGCTGCGATTTCTGGTTCGGAACGACGCGACGACGATGACGCGAGTTTCATCACCTTTATCAGTTTGGATTCGTGGAAATCGGATGCCTAAGTTGCTCTTTGGCCCAAAGACTTGAGATCATAGTTGAAATTTCATTAACTATCCTTCGATAAAGGAAACTCGTCCAAAGTCGAACGGAAAACTCACGCCCGGAAAGTTTCATCCCCAAAACTCCGAACAAACGGCGGAATACAATGTCGGGAGACCTTGACAATTTTGTCAAGCTTGAACGGACCGGAGCACCGGAACCGGAGGAAGGGACCGGAAGCCCAAAAACATGAACGACGGGACACGGGAGAACGACGATACAAACAAACACCAAAAAAGGATCCACCATCAAGCATCAGCCGCTGGCTGGCGGCAGTTCCGGAACATTCACAACTACCGGTTTCGGTGCCGTACATATGTAAGCAGGGCAAATAAGCCCTAGTCGGAAACACGCTTCGAATGACGAAGAAGCAGCGGATGAAAGTAAAAGCCTGGCTGGGGCGTGGAGCCGATGGCGATTTTTGTGGCGCTTCGGAGATGCTGAGTTCTCATGTTATTAACATTTGTAGTGTTTTAGAGGAATTCATTGTATTTTTTGTCATTGCAGGATAATGCATTGGGATGAAGGAGAGAAGGGTGGAATTTGCCGGTCTCCATTCGGTCACTGAATTCACATAATAACAAATTTTCATTGAAGTTGTGGTATTTTTATGCGAGACGAAATTGTTATGATTATTTTGAATAGAATAACCGCAATACACGCAAAGAAATAATAACGAGAGTCTCTGAGATCGGTTAAACAGAATCCCTTGAGTTTTCTGGAACCGACTCACTTTAGAAAGTATTCCTCTTGAAGGATTGTTGCTCGTCAAACTTTTACATCTTAATGAAGTCGATATTGAAGTGGATCAAAATCAACAGAAATGAAAAATTCGGAATATTTACATCTTATTTCTTCAAGCTGAATAGTAGCTGAATAGGATTTCTTCAGTTTAAGTGTTTTTTAGAACAAGATCTACGGCAGTTATGAATATGAAGTTGTATAGAATTGAAACTCAGGGTGAAGTTCTGAAAAGATTTTTTGTTCTGAAAAATGATAGAAGTTTTTTAAAAGGAACCTCCAGGAAAAGTCATCAGAGTCAGAAAAAACTTAACGATGAATTGACGTTGAAAAAAACTTGTCGCAATTTTCCAAGGAAATGCCAAACAAACGGGATTTACTGGAAGAAGAGTCGTGTTAAAATTTCGGTGGTAAAATTCAAAAGAAATCTTTCGGAAATCTCCAGTTTGGAGCTTCTAGGACAAAAAAATGCCCGGAAAAAGTGTAGGATAAACTCACATGTGCTGATTTCTGTATAAATTACTAGAGAAATAAGCAAAAACTATCATCAAAAAGTCGCAGGAACCTCCTGGTGGAACAAAGAAGGTAATTCGAATGAGTTTCAGTCGGGTTTTATAACCGACATGAGCTCAAAATACAAATAAAACTATCGGGTAAAGTTTGAATTTTAAATTAATAAAGTTTGAAAAAATAAAGTTTAAATCAGGATCACCTCGAAAATTATGTTCAAGTTGAGTTCATTGGAAATCAGAGTCACTATGAGAAGTAGCGGAAATTTTAGATAGTGTTTGACACCTGCAAAAAATCGATAGGAAAACTAAAACTAGACTGTTTCAGAAATTATAAGCACGCTTTGAAAATATTCAAAATGAGTTGTTTTTCAAGATTTAATTTTTTTCATCTGGCAAATTATATCAGCATTGGTGTGTTTGGGATTCTTCTTCTTCCGGTATGTCTTGAGCCTAAGTCGCTCTTTTGCACACGCATCCATTAGACGTCGAGGTCCCTACCCTTTTCGCCACATCTCGAACGAAAGTCGATGGTTTCTGCTTATGGGCATCCTGGATCGTCTTGTCAATAGCAGAACTCACAGGACCGGATTTCCGACCCGCACCTTCAAAAGTACATTGTTCTCCATATTTTTAACTGCAGTGGGGACCTCGACGACGCTCACACCTCTTCCTTGGAAAATTTTCTTAATTAGATCCCCACTCACAGTGTACCATTTGTGCACGATACTTTTTTCTGCTCCGGAGCGAGACTACGCATTTGAAAGTCAACAACAAACCAGAAAGTTTTGTATTGATGTAAGTATGACGTACATACAAATGTAAAGAAAAGGACGCAGCTAAATTTGTTTTGAAAAAATTTCACTCAAATTAATAATAACCGTTAATACTAGGTGTGCTTATTATTTCTAGTACAGCCTATAGGATTAAAGAAGTGTAAATTCCAGGTATCTCAGATCAATATGCGGACAATTTTCTTTCCCACAAATTGTATGCCCTTTTGCTGGCATGTTTCATCAGCTGAGACGAAGACCAAACATTGAATGCCAATCAATTTCAGTACACAGCTCAATTATCAGGGACTCCCTGACTCTGATAAAACCAACTGAACTTACTGAAAGTTGACCAAATCTGCGTAATTCCTACCAAATCATTTCGGAAGGCCAGAGCATCACAGAGCCCCAAAAGGAACCTTTCAGAAGAAATGAAAAAAAAGTCTAGTGACAAGGGGGAGTTCGGAACCAACTCT
>JASCZW010013292.1:0-26077 GCA_034211315.2 Aedes japonicus
GCCAGGCACACATTTGACTTACCTCGTTTTTTTTTCACTAGGGCGAATCGAAACTATTCTCGAAAAAAAATAAAAGAAAAAAAATAGTAGAATTAAAAACATAGAGCTGAAAGAGAAAGTAATCAAATAAAGTCTCTCAATGTTGGATTCACCCTAATGAAAAACAAACCCTAGGTATGTACTCTAGTTGTTATGTTTTGTATTCTCCGTGCGTGGAGTAACGATTATGATGTAGAAGGAGATGTTTGCTCATCACCATGAGGCACCAAGAGTGGACAGTAATGTTTGCTAGAATGAAAGATATGAAGTGCTGAAAGTTCCGTCACTGTACGATAGGTTGGAAATATAGAAGTATTGAATATTGAGCAACAGTGCATGAATAAAGTAAACACTTAGAAATTATGAATTTTACACGAGACCTAATCTATGTTTGTAAATAGTCGGGGGACGTAAAGAAAGATTTCGTGTGAAATTATGTCTACTGAAACTGACACATACGCAATTCGACAAAAGATGTGTTCGATTGAATTTATTTTCTCATCTCTTGCAACACATTCTTATGCGCTAAAGGACGCTTGCATGTGTCGGTCTCAGGGACAGAAATTTACACGAGATTTTGGTAGTGTGTAGTACTCGAACCAAGGACGTTGATAACATGATATCACGTTCTCCCTTAGCTCAGTAGGTAGAGGCGCAGCTACAAAGCAATACCATTCTGGTTGCTGACTGGGTTTGATTCCTGGTCTGGTCTAGGAATTTTTCGTTTAGAGAAAATTTCTCGACTTCCTGGGCATAGAGTATGCTTGTACTTGCCACACAATCACACTAATGCAAAAATAGTACCTGGCCTCGAACACTCTCAATTAATAACAGAGGAAGTGCATTTAGAGTACTAAGTTGAGAGCAACTTACCTTACCAATCAGACAAAGGCTTGTAATCGGCCCATGGCTGTATCTCGTCAGCCTCACTGTCTGCGGAGAGTCCGCAGGTCGCCTTTTATTTGATCGACCCACCTTGCTCGTTGCGCGCCTCTTCTTCTTGTACCTATCGGTTTGTTTTCGAGAACCATTTTCACAGGGCTGTCGTCCGGCATTCTTACGACTTGCTCAGCCTATTGTAGTCGACCGATTTTAGCGATGTGTACGATGGGAAGTTCTCCCAGCAACTAGTGCAATTCATGGTTCATTCGCCTCCTCCACGTTCCGTCTTCCATCTGCACTCCACCGTAGATCGTACGAAACATCTTTCGTTCAAAGACTCCAAGGGCGCGTTGGTTCTCCACTAGCAATGTTCATGTTTCGTGGCCGTAGAGAACTACCGGTCTAATGAATGTCTCGTAGATGGTCAACTTTGTGGTTGCGATCTTTAAGCGTCCTTCGGAGTCCAAAGTAGGCACGATTGCCAGCCATAATGCGCCTTTGTATTTCTCTGCTGGTTGTCGTTATCGGCGGTCACCAACGAGCCCAGATACACGAATTCGTCTACTGTCTCGATTTCATCACCGTCGATCTGAACTCGTTGTAGGTAGGCTAACATTGTTTTCTCGTGAGCCTAGTCCCATCGTGTATTTTTTTTTTAAACGCATTAATCACAAGCCAAATCCGACCAGCTTTAGCCTTAAGCCTGATGTACTTTTCTGCCATAGTCTCAAAGCTACGTACTACGATATCAAAGTCGTCGGCGAAACCAAATAGTTGGACAGACTTCCTGCAGATCGTGTCACTCGTGTCTATCCCAGCTCTTCGAATCACACCCTCCAGTGCAATTTCAAACAACAAACACGACAATCCATCACCTTGCCGTAACCCACCTCCTAGATTCGAAGGGACTCGAGAGTGTCCCTGATACTCGGACGACACACATCAATCTATCCATCGTTGCTTTGAGCAACCGTGTCAGTTTTTCCGGAAATTCATATTTGTGCAGGCTCGTAAATGACTGGACAATGCGTACCATTGGTACTTCGCGTACCTGCAGATTTAAAATAGATCCTACTGCAATCTTTAGCCTCTTGTCCATTAACTCCTATCCCTACCTCCCCGTTGTGGGGTATGAGTAACCATTGAAAAGATCACGTAACGTAACCAAACCTTGGTCATACACTGACAGGAAAGAGGGGTTGCCCCCCTCAAAGGGTGCCGTCTATCTGAGCGTCTGTTCTCCATGTCAGGGGCGGCTCAAAAAGCGTCCACGTATCAGCGTGGGACTATAAACCGTGCTATGCACGATGGTCCTCCGACGAGACAGGGGGCTGGGGAAGGCCCAGCAAGCCGCCCTTAAAAAAAAATGTTACAAATAATACAGAAGTTAATGCGGACCGGAACCTTCGGTAAATACCTAGGCGATGAAATAAGGACTACAATTGGAAACTCGGAACATGGAACTGCAAATCGCTCTGCTTCCCTGGCTGCGATAAGATAATCTACGAAGAACTTCAAACATGTAACTTCGAAGTCACAGCACTGCAGGAGGTTTGCTGGACAGGGCAGAAGGTTTGGAAAAAGCGGGCATCGAGTGACTACTTTTCACCAGAGCTAGGCACCGGCTTTGTAGTGTTGGGCAAAATGCATCAACGCGTGATTGAATGGTTCCCGATCAATGCGAGGATGTGCAAGGGTCGAATTGTCAACTACAGTATCATCAACGTACACTGCTCACACGAAGGCTGACCCGATGACGAAAAAAGTACGAAATAGCATGATAAATGATTTGACAAGTTTTAGTACATCCAAAGAAACAATACTGACACAAATCATGAAATCAATGTAGAAGGAGATGTTCGCTCATCACCATCAGGCACCAAGAGTGAACATGAATGTTTTTGGCTAGAATGAAAGATATGAAGAGAAAGTTTTGATAGTTCCGTCAGTGTGCGGCAAGCTTGGAAAAAGAACAGATTTTTAGGAAATTGAGCGAAAAGGGCATGTGTACAGTAGAACTCGAACCAAAGACGTCCATTTTTGCCTAACATCCCACTGCAGGGTGGGTCGTTAGGCGGGGATGTCAGGCAAAAATGGACGTCTTTGGTTCGAGTACCATACAATTAATGTATGAAATCAATGTTATTAGAGGTCGATAAAATTAATTTCATCAATAAAATCAAATTCTCTTCAAATTGTGTTCACCAACGCTGAATGTAGTTTGAGCTATAATTTTGTGTCAAAGCACATCTGACACAATCCCGACTGTTCCATGTGCAAAAATATTTCACAAATTTTCCAATTGATATACCATCGGTTCTCATCGTTCACAAACCGCCTGTTAAAGTTTGATGATCTTTAAATTCTGAATCTCTTACTTACAACTGAACACCTTTTGTATCGATCATTTTCACAAACCAAAAAGCACACACAGATATCAATACTAAACATACAGGTTAAGCAAACTAAAATTTAAGACTAATGTTAATCCAGATCATAGATAATACACATAAATGAGTTTCGTCAACTCCAGATCGCCTGAAGCCAAAATATCTGGAACTGGTACTTTAAGGTGTCTACCTATTGCCAGTAAACATTCGTTCCAAACTGTCATTTGTCTCGTTACTTCAATGTTGGTTATCTGAGCATAAAATCGAAGTTATGGAGTGGCCAGCTTGTTCTCCAGATCCTCCAATATCCAATCCGATCGAAAACTTAAACTTGAAAACTCGACTGATAGAACGTACAGTGCATGCAGACAACCAGCAGTACAAGAATGCTCAAGAGCCCAAAGGAGCAATTTCATCAACGTGGAATGAGATACAAGTATCTACATTTCGCCGCCTGGTTTAAAGTATGCCGAATAGGTTTTTCGCAATTGTTCACTGCAATCATGCAGATCATGAAATCAATGCAAAATCGATGTAATCTTTTTGGAGAAAATTAATTTCACATCTGGTTCTAGTGGTCTAGTTATGAAACACAGCTGTTTTGACTACATTATTGAGTAACTTACCGGAACAATCCAAGATACAAAAATATTCTTATAAAAATATGAATTAGCACTGCGCACTTCATACCAAAATGTGTTTTCTGTTATTGCTCAAAAACTTCAATAAAATGACTGGTTCTATAGTAATGACATGGAGTGTAGTTATCGGAACTGTTTATACTTGCGAGATATATTTTTAGCCATAGTTTTTCTAAAGACTTTTACCTTTCCATTTAACGTAAAATTATTTTTTTAATAACTGATTTCTAAGCATGTTATTGGTTCCAACTTTCTGACAGAAACGATCCACAGCTTTCAAGGAATACTGCGTGACAAAGAAGCCTGATTTTTTGCTTAAATTATCGCATCAGCCTGCTGAACAGTTGAAAAAGCATCACAACACATCTTACTACTCGAATATATCACAAATACACCAAACATAAACTTTACTTATATGTGATTCATGAAGTGAAAATTGTTTCGCAAATCAAATAAGTCTTATGTGTCTAGTTAAATGTTAATGATTATTTAAGTATAATATCTTTTTCTATTCATGTAAAAACGGTTATTTTAATATTGGAAAATATCTACATGTGCTTCCAATAATAGCTCAGTGAAATATTTTCTCAGTGTACTATCGGCCTAACCGGCAATTTCCTGTTATATCTTCTCACTAGGCCAGAAACGAGAACATTGTGGCAACTGTTCAAAACAAATTCTTGGAACTTTTTTCAATTGTCCAAATCTAACAATGAGCGATTCTCTCCTATCTCGCTCTCTTTCATTTATTACAGCGCCATTATAAAAAAATCGAGGGATTTTTCAGTACAGATCAAAACACAACAGTTATGGCTAGCATACTCTACCAATAGTAGCTAGGAATATGAATGAAAGGGAAAGTAATCAGAGAGAGTCTCTCAATGTTAGATTGGCCCCAATGAAAAAAAGACCCTAAAATTATTCTCTTTCTCCGTCCCATCCATTCAGACGACCTTGAAAAATAAACCCTTAATCAAGGAGCACAAACTTGACACACTGAACCGCATAAAGAGTTCATTCATCCGACACCACAAGCAAGTTTTTACTTGTCCTAGCATCAGCTCCGGCCAGCGATTCGCCTTTGAGTACCTTTTTTTCGCTTATTTCTCTCTTTCTCCACTCATAACTTGAACCGTTGTTCTACGATTGTTACCCTATGTACCTTTTCACACGGATTTTTGCACACCTCAGGCAAGCAAACCACCACCGGAAACCCTTCTAAGCGCACCATGCGTCGTCGTCGGCTGTGCGGTTTCTTTTGCATGCCTCGCAATTCCTGCTAACCCAGTGCCAGTGTTCCTATATTACGTTACCTGTAACCACCTTTGTCCAGACCGTTCGCTCCGCACCCAACGCCTCGTGTCTCATCGGCAAAGCAATGAAATTATTGTAATAAATATTTTAAAGATTTTATAACTGTCACTCAAGTGTCCGAAAAGTTTAGCTCGTAGCTATCCGGAGAGTGAGCGAAGCGAGCGCATCTGAGTGACTTTGATATGAAGTGCATAAAGGTGGAAATAAGAAATCTCGTTTCCAGCCCGTCGTTTCTCCCTAGCAAACTTGTTTGCATCTCGCGCACGGAATTCCACACAGCATCTTAACCGCAGAAAAATTCTATCCGATATGCGAAATCCTGCGTCGCCGTCGCTCGTTTTTGACGAACAGATGAACGGATTGAGTGACGTGTGTCAGGCGGAATAAATGCATTCAACTGTGATGAGGGTGAGATGCACGTCCGTCGGTCATCGCCCGTTCCAGCGACGGATTGCAAATTGAAACAGCCGACTTTGGTGATGCAAGGATCTCGGAAACATCGCCGATTGGGGTTTGGAATTTACGACGGGAGTTTTGCTTTGTTTTGCTGAATTTAGTATGAATTAGAATACTGATTAAAATTGATCCGGAGGCGTACAGACATGCTTTTTGGCTCATCGTGATGCAAAAGACGTGCCGGAGAGCGATCAAAAGGTATCACCAAAGGCAGCTCAGTAGATTTAATTTTTCGAAACCGGGAAATACACGGTCATGCGTCGTTCTAGAAATATCATTGAATACCTTTCTTTTGCTTATTAGATTCGGGACGAAATTGAAACATCAGATACACAATGACGACGAAGGAACGTCGTAAGCCCGGAGGCGTCGTATATGTACGCTTTTCTTTTATCAGCTTGTTCATTGCACTGCCAGAACCAGCTCTTAATAAATATTTTTCCCTCCTTCCTCTCTCTCCTATTCCACATTTGTTTCGGTCATTTGGAGGAAAATTTTATCTTACTCAATATAATTTTTCCTATGATTATTTATGATATCTTTTTTCTATTTACATGAAAGGAAATGCCACAACTTTTCTGTTTTTTTTTTTAAATATTTGTATAAGTTTTGAAGAATAACAGTCGAACCATCATTTGATGTAGCTTGAAGCTTTCATGATTTTTATTGTAACGTGATACATTTTTGACAGGTAAGGATAATTTAAACTTTTACACACCATTGATATGAACACCGTGACCAAATTTCTTCATGTTTTCTAGTTTTCTAGTTGTTCTAGTACCCTCGTAATATATTTTCTTAATGTTAATTAACCGACGTTGTCCCGCGAACGCTTTTGCTTGGTTCTTCGTAATAACTGTTTGTATTATTTTTGTTACTTACTTACTTACTTACTTACTCACTAACAGGGTGTCAACACAACCAAGTGGACCAAACTAAGCATACCTACATGGTTTAACATCTTAACCCTTAGTCTTTATAAGCAGTAGCTTAGACAATTGTGATTTCTAATTCATTCAAAATAAACCGAATGAGTAGCGCGCAGGCGCAATTGAACTTTTCGAAAAAAACCAAACCATTCAGTGATTGCAACGACTCTGAATGGCAAAATTACAGTGGTGACGCAATAAAACGATACCAACAGCTGGAACGTTAGAAGACCGCAGAAGAGGAAAATAGTACACTGTTTGAACTTCACAAATGCGCGAGATTATCCAGCGAGGAATTAAGCGAAATTATCTGATTTCCATCCGAAAGTTGGCAAAATCACTGACAATTTCAAAATCTTTTGATGAAGCCATAGTTCACGACAATCTGAAGCTTTAGTCATATAAATTGTGCAAAAATCACTACATACTTGAATGACACCATGCAAGCAAACTGGTTGAGAAAGGCTGGGGTTCTCCTGAACCGCTTATCCGAGGGACGCTATCGGTCACCGATGAAAAAGTTTTCACAATCGAGCAGCATCACAACCACCAAACTGATCGGCAGTTGCTTCCTGCTGCTGCCAAAAATCGTGGAAGTATTTCAAGGAGTCGTCATCCCAGTTTGAGCTGGAATAACTTATTCCAGCTAAACCCCGTTGATCTTCATCGACAAGGGGGTGAAAGTGAATCAAGCGGTATATCAAAAGTTACTTACTGACACAATCGCTTCATCGCAGCATTTCCGCATCGCAGCATTTTCGCAAAAAAGACAGGATTTTTCAACAAGACTGGGCTTTGGCTCATGGAGCAAAATGACTATTAGTCTTTGCGAACACATTTTCCCAAGCTTTTTAACGAAAGGTGAATGACCTTCTAACTCATAGGCTTTGAATCCGATGGACTATTCCATCCATGGGTATGGTCCATCTTCGAGTAAAGAGCCTGCAGTACACCACACCATAAATCACTAGAACATCTAAAATCGCCTCTTTTTAAGGTTTGGGAACAAATATCTGTCAAAAAACTCGCGTCCATTTTGGATAACTTCCCGAAACCATTGAAGGCGTGCATCTCCCAGTTTGAAATAAACAAATACAACTTGTAATATGCAAACATATCGCTAAAACAAGTTAAAGCAAGGATAAGTTTTAACTGTTTTCAGTTCTGTCAGTTGACATTTCTGCCAAGATCTCTGTAGGAATTTGCAAGTTTATTGATACAGTTGACAGAATATTATGAACAGTACTGTGATTTTTCAGGACGGCTGTCTAAAAAATCTACAGTAATTTGGCACGTGGTATATCCTAGCAGGTCAAAATCAACACTTCATATTGAATACATGTAAGGCATTTGGTCCTGTGCCGAGTTGCACTATTTTTTTAAATGCTGCAATGGTTGTCCAAAAGTTATTCCGCATACGTTACTAGGTTAGTCGAAAAGTTTAAATAGCGACATCTATGGAGCAGTAGAAAAACCAAAATTTCTATGCCATTTTATTATTTCATCTCTCATAAGAACGTACTCCACATTTCATTTCGATCTGTCAATTCATAATTTGTTTGAATTCCTCTTAGAGTCCCGTCTTTGATGGGCTTTGGAATTTAAGCGCGACCGTACAAGCGTTGAAGACGATCCACGCTCAGGGCGTCCGAAAGTGCAGCAACACCAGAAATCATAGCGAAAATACAGGATAGGTTTTGGATTATCATCGATCGACTGTGGATGTGATAGCTGAGACCATAGACATTTCGCATAGAACAACATGGCATATTTTGGCTGAAGTTTTGGGTATCAAAAAATTATGTGCAAATGCGTGACACATTTGTTAACATTCCAACAAAAATACGTTCGAATGCGACTTTGTTACAATTTTGAATGGTAAAAAGGATTTTCTGCGCCGGATTATCACAATCGATGAGACTTGGGTTCATCATGATCCTAAATCAAAACATGAGGCTAAGGAGTAGTATTAATCAGGCTCTTCGGCTCCAAAGTGAGTACGTGTCCTGAAATCAGCCAAAAAGGTGTTAGCGTCAGTTTGTTTTGGACGCAAAAGAAATTTTATTGATAGATTATCTCCAAACTGGTAAGATAATCAACTCTGATTACACTGGTCGACAAAAGCCGAGAAAAGTCTTGAGACCCAGAGCTTCATGTCTGTTTTAGTTAGCTTGTGTCCCAAAACCACCGAATATCGTATTTTTACCTCTAGCGATTTGCATTTTTATTCACAATTTGGCATCAAAAATTGAAATTTTGATGTATTTTGAGAACTACTCAAGTAACTTCGGGAAAGTCCTCCAGAGAAGTTCGGAAAAGTCCTTCAGAGAACTTCATGGAAGTTCTGCAGAGAACTACAGGGAAGTTCTTCAGAGAACTTTATGGAAGTTCTTTAGAGAACTTCAGGTAACTCCATGAAAGTTCTTCAGAGAACTTCATGGAAGTTTTTCAGAGAACTTCGAGGAAGTTCTTCAGTCAGCTTCAGGGAAGTTCTGCAGAGAACTTCAGGGAAAATTTGCAGAAAACTTCAGAGAAATTCTTCAGTGGACTTCAAAGAAATTCCGCATAGAACTTCAGGGGCGTTCGGCAGAGAACCTCACGGAAGTTCTTCAGCGAGCTTCAGGATGAAATTGGATATTTATATAGGAGGAATTAATCAAACATTTAAACCAGTTTAATGTTCATATTTATGTATTTAATTTTCCACTGCACTGCACTGCACTATTCATAGATGCAACAAAATAATGTTGTTTGCCAAATATTGCTCACTCTTTAATGGAATACATGCAAAATTAACGTCTCTTACCTTGAAGACCAATGGAAAATGCAATAGTTTTAAAATCCCCATTCATTTCCCAACAATATTTTGAATAACACAAGGAATCTAGTAACAATTTAGTACTGTCCTAATTTTCCTTCAGCAATTTTTAAGGTGCTAATGGAATCGAAGCATGCTTATTTCCATTCTGCAGCAAAACAGCTTTGAAACTTTTTGACAAGCTATCGATGAATAGTCGCCACTCTTTCGGTTTGTGTTTAAGGTCCACTTCGTCAAACAAGCCACTGACATCATGACATAAGCAAAGTCCTTCATATGTTAAAAATGATGAATAGGACTCATGCCGCTTCCATTGTGTAGTAATTTTAACGTCAACATCGAGCAGTTCCCATTCTTTGACACAGAAGTTCCATGACGTTCTTCAAAGAATTTCTCTGAAGTCCTCTGAAGAATTTCCTTCTGACGTTTCTGAAGTTCTCTGAGGAACTTTCATGAAGTTCTCTGAAGCTTCCCTGAGTTTCTCTGCAGAATTTTCATAAAGTTCACTTATAAACTTCCATAAAATCCCTGAAGAACTTCCATAAAGTTCTTTGAAGAACTTCCCTGAAGCTCTCTGTATAACTTCCATGAAGTTCTCTGAAGGACGTACACGAAGTTTTGCGAAGAATTTCTCTGAAGTTCTCTGAAGAATTTCCCTGAAAATCTATGTAAATTTTTTTGAAGTTCTCTTCAAAACTTTCCTGAAGTTCTCTAAGAACCTTCGTGATGATCTCTGAAATCTTCCATTAAGTTCTCTGAAGAACTTCCCCGAAGTTCTCTGAAAGCCTTCGCAGCAGTTCTCTGAAGAACTTCCCTGAAGTTCTCTGAAAGACTTACCTTAAGTTCTATGCAGAATTTCTCTGCAGTTCTCTGAATAATTTCCCTGAAGATCTCTGCAAAACATCCCTGAAGTTCTCTGAAGAACTGCCCAGAAGTTAAGGAACTTTCATGAAGTACTGCAGAGAACTTCCATGAAGTTCTCCACAGAACTTCCCTGAAGTTCTCTACAGAACTACCCTGAAGTTCTCTGCAGAACTTCCCTGAAGTTCTCTGAAGAACTTTCCTGAATTTTCCTGAAGAACTTCCATAAAGTTCTCTAAACAACTTTTACGAAGATCTCTGAAGAACTTACCTGAAATTCTCTGCAGAACTTCCATGAATTTCTCTGACGGACTAACCGGAAGTTGTTTGAAGAACGTACAACAAATGCCCATATTGAGGTAATCATCCCTATATGTGCAACAGCGATAAACATTTACTACATTGTTCAGAGGCAGACCAGTGCCACGCAGTGAAATAATTCTGAACTATGAAGTCGACCGTCTGGAAGACCAGGATTACTAGAATTCATACATGATCTAGATTTCAAAATACAGATATTACAAAAAGTTCACATAAACGTTAGTGCCACGTAGCGGACGAATTCTGATCTACTGTGTGCACCATTCATAGAGTTCTTACCCCTCGAATATCTTTTTTGAAGATGCCATCTTGCTATATATCAACCATCTCGAAATCCATATTATACAGTACACAGAAAATTTTTTTTAACAAGTGCGTAAAATTTCCCCTCATTCCAAGCCAAAGGAGGCGTAAAAAACGCAATTGGTTGTAGTCTTTGATGAGCCATACAACAATGTTTGCAATCTTTCATACAACAGGCTTGATTCAGGTGTTATCTGGCTTAAATTTACATGAAATATCTCATTATTTTCTACCAAATCTAGCATTTCCTTTATGTGCATTAGATAACGCAGAAAATTCAATGTTTTTTTTTATCTGTGTATGTTTACATGCACACCAGCGCAACGAAGTGAGATAATTCTGAACTCGAGCCTCTGGAAGCTCATAATTGTACAACTAACTTTCCTGAAAACAATAAATTTATACACGATCTTGATCTCAAAATACAGGTAATACACAATGTTCACATGTACACTAGTGCCACGTAGCGGACGAGTTCTGAACTAATATTGACTTCATCCATAAGTCCTCAATCAACCAGTCATCTTTGTCGAAGACGCCAACTTGCAATATGTCAAGGATCTCGAGATTCATGTTATAAAGTAAGCTTACATGCACACCAGCGCCGCGTAGTGAGATTATTCTGAAATTTTAAAGGGTGTCCACGATGAAATTGCCACACTATGAAATTGCTCTAACTTTTTAACCGTTGGGTAGAATTTAATGAAAATTTGGGTGGATTTAGTTCACATCCTGCAAGTTTTAAAGTCCTGTGATCAAAACTCGCGGAAATGGAGTCGAAAGAACAGCTCGTGCGTGATAAAATTTGCGCATTCATCACGAGAACAAGGATCTCTCGCATCGTTCCATCGCTAAAACGTTGGGAATCGTGAATTCCACGGTGTCGCGTGTAATTAAGCGGTTCGAGGAACGGTTGACCACCGATCGGAAGCCCAGAAGTGAAGGAAAAAGTATTCCGTACAACATCAAAAATCACAACCGCGTAGTTGGGGCCTTCAACCGAAATCCGAACGCCTCCGTTCGGGATGTGGCTAAGAAGCTGCACCTAAGCCGAAGTTTTGTCCAGAAGGCCAAAACTAAGGCTGGGCTTCGAACGTTCAAGGTACAAAAGGCCCCTAATCGCGACGAGAAGCAGAACAAGTCCGCCAAAACCCGTGCCAGGAAGTTGTACCTCAACATGCTGACGAAAGTTGAATGCTGCATCATGGACGACGAAACATATGTGAAGGTCGACTTCAAACAGATCCCCGGCAACCTGTTTTTCACGGCCAAGGATAAGTTCAGCGTTCTGGAGCATGTCCGCACTCAGAAGATGTCCAAATTTGCGAAGAAATTCCTGGTTTGGCAAGCCATCTGCATGTGCGGGAAGCGGAGTGCACCTTTCGTGACCCAGGACACGATGAACGGACAGGTGTACATAAAAGAGCGCCTCCAGAAGCGGCTGCTTCCTCTCCTGAAGGCCCACAACGTCCCAACAATCTTCTGGCCGGATTTGGCCTCATGCCACTACTCCAAGGACGTGCTGAAGTGGTATGCGGACAATAAGGTCAATTTCGTGCCAAAAATGTTCAACCCTCCCAACACTCCGAAGCTCCGCCCCATCGAGAAGTACTGGGCGATTATGAAGCAGCACCTTCTTAAACGACCTAAGGTAGTGAAGACAGTCGAGGAACTGAAGAAAGTATGGGTTTACATGCAAAAAACGGTTGATTCGCAGGTTGTGCAGAATCTTATGGCCGGGGTTAAGGCCAAGGTACGGGCATTTGCGTATGGACTGTAAATAAAATACGAGTAAAATGGTGAAATGAAGTTTAATAGTTATTTCTCAATCCCTGAAAATTTGATGGCAATCGGATGAAAACTCAAATTTTGCGAATCAATTTTGTGTGTGGCAATTTCATCGTGGACACCCTTTAAGTTTACTATTGAACAAATTAGCTGAAGAAACTAACTTTCTATATACTAAGGATCATGAGATATTTTCTGAGGAAACAACAAAAGTCAATGCCCATACATCATTTGAGAGCACCATCAAAGGAATCCGTGCATGTCAGGGGGTTTACTGTACTAACGGGTGGCAACTAAATTTTTGGAATTTCTTTCTCAAGCTGTCAAAAAAAGACAAACATAGTTGAAGAAGATCTGATTTATTCAAATAAAAGATACATTGTCCATTGTTGAAAAAAAATTAGTGAACATTTGAAAACGGTCCGTAATCGGATGTTCGGCGAAGCTTCCGTTTGATGTCGGAACAGGAGCGTTGTACGGCCTCCATGTCAACTTTGCGAATGCATCTCTTGATTCTACCAATCAACTGTTTGCAATTCGTGGCTCTCCAGTTATTTTTGTACACCAAGGAACTCAAAACCCCGAAGAAATCTTCGATTGGGCGACACTGAGGCAGATTTGTCGGGTTGTGATTTTTGGGTACAAATGGGATCGAATGGGTATTCAGGAACGATTGTGTTTTTATTGCGTAATGCGATGACGCTTTATCCGGCCAAAACACGTATTGTCCATCAGCATGATGTTTTTGTAGAAACGGGATCAAAATTTTCTTCAAACATTCGTTCTGGTACACATCTTGATTGATTGCCAAACCAGAGGGCTTGAACCATGGCTTATAAATGCCTTTCTCGGAAATGGCAATGTACAGCATCACTTTCTGTTCAAACTTATGTTTAAACTTATATTTTATGTTCGGAGGTGTAGTAGAACTATCCGTTGAATAGTATCGATCGTTTCCGGGAATCTGCGTCTTCGAAAGAGGAAGTAGCTTTCGTCGTCCAAAACAAAACTTTTTCCGGAATAATTTTTAATCAACCAACGGCATTGGGATTTCAGCGTTGAAATCTGTGCATCAGTATATTCCGGGGCTCGTGTCTTCTTTCGGCGCTTTATTCCGACTCTTTTCAATGTTTTGCAGATGTACTGGTGAGAACAGTTGAACTTTTTTGCGGCATCCCGTTGGCTCAGTGAATCCTTGTTGTTGAAGGCACGAGAAAGAGAACGAAGTCCTTTTGCGTCCATAATTTTGGCTGGTCTTCCACTACCTTGCTTGCGAGCAGTTGTTGGGGATCTTAGGATATGGTTAACAGTTGAAGTCGCAACATTTTCGCTTTTAAAATGTTGTACCGTATACGTTTTGCCGAGATTTCTGTGCAGTCCGTGGAACTGTACAACGCGCTCGCGAAATACTTCTTGTTTCGACGGAATTTTGAGCAAAACTGAGCAAGCATAAACAAAACAGAAAATACTAGCAGAAAGAGGAGAGATAGAGCTAACGCATACACACTCTTATTTCTCTCTGAGCTCGTTTGTTGTTGAGCATAGAGGCCTCAAAAAAAATCCAAAATTTTAATTGCCACCCGTTATGCTGTTTTTTGCTAAAATATGCGGCCTTTCAACGGTTATAACTTTTTCTGCTGAAGTTGGATCAACACACCTTCTTCTGAAAAGTTGTTTGTTAGAGTTTGGTTAATTCCAAAAAAAGACTTTTAAAGAATTTACTTTTAAGCTGAGGCAGTTATTTGAGTGGTTCTCAAAATATATCAAAATTTCAATTTTTGAAACCAAATTCTGAAGAAAAATGCAAATCACATAAGGACACAGTACGTTATTCGGTGGTTTTGGGACATAAGCTAACGGAAACTGACGTGGAGCTCTGGGGTTAAACATTTCTGTCGACCAGCGTTATTATTATGATCTTTTGAACCAATCTTAGTCGAGTATTAGTACACGACGCTGAAGAAGTCTGCACCTGGTTCTTCGGTTCAGAAAGGTCGCGGTAGATCTCATGTGTGATTCTGCTGCCCCATCAACGTTCAAAAGTGCCTGAACTAAATGGACAGCTTGTAATAATCACTTGAAGATACAATGGGGGATCATTCCCCTGATATTTCTAAATGTAGCACGTTGTAAAATGTTTCTTGCCTTTTATACTAAACATGATGGAATTGAGTAAACGAGTGGAAACTCATCGGGAATGATCTCTCATATGCATTCGTCGAACCATTTTGAACGGCCGTTGTGAGAATATCACCATGAAAATCTCACATGCGCATAGCGTGTTACCAATCACTAATGCTTTTTTTCCCTGTTCTCTTCCCTATCCTATGACCACGAGCATTAGCATATGACATCCTTAAGGCAATTCTTCAAAAGCAGAAACATCGAGACGACCCAGAGCAATAAGTAAAGAACGGTTTAAACCCTAACCAACTTTCAGCTAAATTTTCTAACCAAGAAAAGCAATCAAATGACCACTACAAAATATGCTGAAAATCAACAACCTTATATATAACGTTGAAACAGAGGGACCGTCAGGGCACCCAAGTGAAACGATTTGGATGAGACTGCCTCCTCTCTATTGTTAACATTTCGCGGAACGAGAGCGGGCTCTTCAACCCCATCTATTGGGTTTATTCTGTCAATCGAGGGCTCGATTCTAGTGCTGTGGGTGTGAGCTTGCTTTTGGATGGAGATTCTCTTCTCTATATTCACGGATTTCGGGATCACAAATAACAATAAAATCCTGATCAAATCGTTTTTCAAATTATTCAACGGCTATGGAAAGAGACCTTGCTAACATAGATGGTAGTATTTCATCATCATCATCACGACACTGAAGAAGTCTGCACATTGAAGATTAAATAAGCAATAAAGGTAGTAGGAATAAAATGCAAATTACTAATCTTTCTTCTCGTTTTCTATTTTTTTTCGGATCAGTTGGGAAAAATGATCTGGTTTGCCGAAAACAAATCATGTTTCATCAAAGCAATGCACCTGCTCACACAGCTTAAAAACCCATCGCATCCACCCTATTCACCAGATTTAGCTCCCTATGACGTCTGGCTGTTCTCACACCTTAAGAAAAATCTTCGAGGAAAGCATTTTTCATCAAACGAAGAGGTTATAGTCGTCGTGGAGGAATATTTTGAAAACCTTCCAGAAAGTCACTTCCGTGATGTTACAACAAAGCTGTAAGATTGTTAGTTGGACCAAGTGTATTGATCTCATGGAAGACTATACTGAGCAATAACATGGATTTCCCAAATATAGAAAATCAAATCATTTCCGCTTTCAAAACTTTTTGACTAACCTAGTATGTCATGAAACGATGTCTACTCACGCCTCGGTTGACTACGATTGGCTGGGCACGTCGTAATGATGACTGATGACAGCTCGGTTAAAATCGACAACAAACCAACTGGTAGGGTCAAGAGATCAGTGCACGCAGACGTCAGTCGGTTCAGTCCGACAAAAATTTGACACTTTTGGGTGGTTTGTTTTGGTTACTTATTCGCAAGTACGACAACTCTCGACAACTTTCCAATGGATTCCATAGTTATTAATTTGAGTTTGATTTTCAAACTTATATAATTGTTTCGTTAGAATAACGATCCTGCAGCAGTAATAAATTTTGTTCACTCTGGGAATCAAAACAAAGAAGATAGTAACCAAAACAAACCACCCAAAAATGTCAAAACAGAATTGAGGTTAGGGCCCGTGCACTGATCTAGTGAACTAAGAGGCCTGCGAAGTGCAATCATGGACCGTAATATTTGTAGAGGACTTTTGTGTACAGCAGCGAGAGGACCTTGGCCTGATTAGTAAGGTGAGGTAAGACTTGAGTAATTATCACAAAATATTTCAAAAATGTCAAATCTCTTCATAGGTGAATATATTTAGGATTTAATTGACAAAAACAGTCGGCGAAACAACATTCGATTCGAATATCTACGACTGAATGACAACATATTTAATCGCAATCATCTCCCTTTCACTGATCCCAGATGCATTCGGGAGAGAATTACGCCCTACGGTGTCCCTGAAAGAAACTGGAATGCCATCATTGGCATGGTTGAGGTTACTTCCATCCGATGCGTTCCTTCCATTGGTTCCAACGACGGCAGAAGCGAAAATTAGCCTCAGTCTTCTAAATGACGACGACGACGACGACGAAGACAATGATCCACCCGGTTGGCGGTAGAGTGATTAGTAGTAGTGCTTTCATAAAAACAATTATCTCTTCGTTCTCACCCGGCTCGGGGAAACTGCATCATGATATCGGGGGCAGAAGCAAACAGGGAACAGAGTCGAGCAGCTGAAGGTGGATTTGGGAAAATGCACATCCATTGGCGGGGAAATGAAGAAATAAATCTAGAGAGTGCTGAATTTTCATCAAGCAGATTGCTCGCACTCCTTGAGCGGTCATGGTTTGAAACGGGAAATGTTCCGGATTCATTCCTACGGATTCGGTTGCCGCTGTGTTCGTGTTGGTTGTTGGAGAAATTTCAACGGGAAAAGACTGATAGTTTATGGGGTAACTAATTATTTTGGAAAATTTCGGAATGTGGAGGGGTGATTTATTATGCTTCCAGAGAACTGAGAAGAATCGCTAGAGTTGAAGGGCTGCTCAAGTGAGTGATGATTTTATTTGGAAACTAATCAACAGGAAATGGTGGATGGTCTAACGTTTGCTTGAAATATATCTTTGAAGTTTTGAAAGCAGTCATATCTTAACTCAAATCACTTACCAAATGGGCATCTTCTGTAGCGATTTAGTTGCATTTTCAAAAACCAACATCACCAAACAATATTTTAAATTCATGATAGATTAATGATTTTGATGATTGCGAACGTTCCCATCGTGAAGGTAATTCAATCAATTTATGCCAAGTTGGATAACAAATTGATCCACACGCAACAGCAGCGTCGCATTAGAGCAAAGCACCAGGTCAGGTTGCATCAGATGCTGTTACTACTTCACAGCAATAACGTGCTGCTAATGTATATAGGGTTGGTGCCTTTAATTTGGGCCAATTTTTCCAAACATCGAGTGAACAAATAATTATAAATGATTTGTTGGTTTGGCGTAGTTTACCCTATCAATTGATCGGAACCATACGCCATTTCAGTAGAAGCATCGCTATCAGCACGCGAACGTGAACTTCTCCAATCCAACTGTAGAACTGCTCAAACGCTCACCGTCCAATCCAAACGAGTCTGTATGGCACAGGCCGAGACTGATGGCTTCATTAGCGAATGGGGCAGACCGCTATTTCTAATACTACGAGTCGACTACTTCTACCTGGATGTCACACCATGCTGACGGGGTTTGTTGGGAAGCAACTGGCAAGAGAGGGAGATCTTTAGGATAAAAAGCGTGTTTATGCATAAAATTCAAATTAGCTGTTTGGCGCCTGTCAGCCACGGCAGATCCCAAGTGTGTGGTGTGCTCGTTTGTTGCATTTATCAACTGTTAAATATATTCTCAGCTGCTCCGTTGATCGACGATTTCCGTTACTCAGCTTTTGGAGATTTTAATTGGTGGGAAACGGCGGCAATACACTGCGGTTATTTATTTTTCCTCATAATCATAAAATATCAGGTTTGATTTGACCCGAACGAGTCACAACCGCTCAGTAATTTAATCCAAATTAGTTGTATTGTTTGGAAAATGAACCAAACACCACTCCATTGAATCCGGTGTGGCTCATCAATGCTCTCGAGCTGATAAATCCAATCACCGATGACGGTGGTAGCGCGCAATTTCAAAACCACCCCCTCCTGCTGATAGGGGTGCAAAATTTATCGCGACTCTACGATTTATCACTTCCGCCAAACAACAACAACATGAGGAACATCGTTGGCCGACCCATCATGAGCTGTAAATATGCGTTAACTGCGTGTGCTATAGTTCACTTCGACAACCACGTGTGGTTTTGCCATAATTTAGCGCAAAACAAAATCTCCCTCCATCGACGTGGTCCACCGGGAAGCACCCCCGGCTGGGTATTTGTTGAATGAGTGGCAAATGATTCGCTCCGTATTTTCCCACCTACACCCGAACGGCACAACGGCGACGACGACCATATAATTCGAATCGGGTGGAAAACTCTCCGAGCTATAATTTTTATTTGTTTTTCAACCGTCAAACAAAACGTATAAATATTTAACTCATCAACTAATTCAATTTTCTAGTTTAACATTCACACACGGTCGTGGTCTTGCTCATGCCGGATTCAACCCAGTCATTAGTTATATTCCATGTGTTCTGGTGTAGCACTTCTTCCAACTACAGTGTGTGACTACTCGTTCGTGAAGAGACCACTCGGCTCTGGACGGTCGTCGTCAGCCGTGAGAAGCTGACCTCCCTCGAACCTCCCTGCCCTGCTTCGTGGACTAGTGAAGCCGGAATCTTGGCGTCACTGTTGCAACAACGACGGCGCGTTACGCTCCCACAATGGTGATGCTCTCGGTGCAGCCAGCATAGAAGAGCACAGACGGGTGCGATTATTTAGAGTGTAATAAATCACATCAATCTTGAAACGAAACGGCCAATTGGTAGCATACTTCTGGACTACCGTTTGATGGGGATAATCTGGAATGGGTTTTGTAGGTGTTTGTTACGCAAACAGCGTTAATTGGCTGAAGGGGTGGAGGAACTCTGCATGTTTTTGAAAACTCCACAGAATTCAGAAATCGAATTTTGAACACTTATGTTCTACCGAAACGAATTTCAATTAGCAGCTAAATTCCTCAGTTTGACTTATTCTTCTTCTTCATGTTTTCTTCTTCGCCTTTTTCTTCTTCTTCTGCAACTCAAATACGTGAATTGCTTAACGCTTTCGCAATTCTCTACCAAAGCCCTCTGTTGCCATTTTCAAACTTTCGGTGTATTAGGTCCACTACAGAACGGATTTCCATCCGAAAGTTATTCGAGCTGTATCGGAATTGAACAGTTGACCTCCTGATTGGAAAAACTGATGCGCTATGGACTACGCTGTGAGGCTCCTTGATGATATACTCTGACGCATACCGCGGAGAATTTTTTCTGACCTATTAAAAAACTAAAGATATGTGTCACTTGACTCAGCCTACGCATTCGGGTAATCATAACTCAAGAAATAAGCAACATGCATGACGTGAAGGAGATGTTCGCTCATCCCATGAGGCACCAAGAGTGCACATTAATGCTTTTGCTGAATGAAAATATGAAGAGAAGTGTTGGAAAGTTCCGTCAGTGTACGGTAGGTTGAAATAGAACAGATGTGTTGAAGAATTGAGCAGAAGGCATGGTGTGCAGTAGTATTCGGAACCAAGGACGCCACCTTTTGCCTAACATCCACTGCGGGGTAGGTCGAGACACGGGAAAAATCCGCCACCTCAACAGGCAAAAGATCGACGTATGGAAGCGTTTATGTACCACTGATGGCTTGTGATAGTTATTCAATCGATTGTGTACTCTGTTTTGACGTGCACGCGGAAGAACTCTCTCCTGTTTATGGGTTTGTTTGGATTCACGACGTCTGGAGATCGCCATGGTTGATCAAAACGTCAAACAAAGGGTATTTTAGCTTTCAAACGATGTATAACAAGTTATCGCATTTCATCGTTTCGAGCGAACTGTCGCACTGTTACTTGTGATCAGATGCCATCATGATCTGTACAGTCGCTGGTAGACACTATACCGGCGAACTTTTTCCGCTTCAACGCATTTGTTGTTCATTTGTCACTTTTTACCGCATCTTACAGGTTTTCCCTTGATAGTGCCCAATATTTTTCGATCGGTCTGAACTCAGGGCGTTCCAGGATTAATCTTTAGTGACGAAATTAACATTGATTGTCAAGAATTGAAAGAACGAACGAGAAAAGCTCGCGCTCGCACTTCTGGCTTCAAAGCACGCGCAGGAGGAGTTGCTACTGGCGGTTAAAACGGCGTTTAGCAGAGCGCAACCAAAAAAGATCGAAGCTTTGAGAAATGGTAGCGAAGCTTGGGCAAAGGAAGCATTGATCGAAGCTTAAGCCCGTAAACTCATTTCAAGGGCCTTCAACGAAAAAATCGTGGATGTTGAAGACCAGGATAATAGGTTTCTGAAAGTCCCTCTAATATCAAAAGCAAAACAATTTTTTTCATGATGAAAAATTAGTATTTTTCATTTAATTCAACCTTTTGCTTATTTTGACAGATACGCGTATTTCGTCCACAATGTTACGGAGCTTCTTCAGTGTCTCGTACTAATCATGAACTTGATATTTTGAATTATAGTCTATATAATGAAGACATATCGTCTTGGGATGATTCAAATGATTAAATGTCTTCTCGTTATTTCTAAATTATGATCACTCGTGGCTCATGCCACTGGGATTTTTTGCCAAATTCAGTTTATTTAGGTCGATACAACCGGGGTCAGCGGAACATATATTTTTTTATGATTGACGTCTTTTAAAATAGCCATTGATTTCAGCAATGGAGAAGCTCATCATTTGAGTAAAATCGCTTACCGGTGAGCCATCTCTTCAGGTTTGGGAACCAATAGAAGTCGCAGGGGCCAAAGTCTGGCGAATACGGTGGATGGGAACAGTGATACCGAATTTAATTCAATTTGGATTAAACGATGGATGGTGTGACATTATCAGGAAAGATGATATTTTTTCTCATGGTGTGGTTTTCTGGACTTCAATCTTGAACAGTTGACGGCGCATTAATAACATTGCATCAGTTACCTTTCTGATAATCGATCAGCATCATTACCTGCCTCCCCCACAACACGGATGTGTGCTGCCGCAGTTTTAATTTTGCGTTTTGGACGGCTTCAGAACTTTTCGCCCGGTGAAATCCACTGCTTTGCCTGCTGCGATTACTCGGTTAATCGTGGATCGGATTGCTTGCTCTTCCTGAATTTCATAGGACCCTCCAATACTATCATGGCTTTAATACACGTTCTTGTTACAGCGATAGGCCCTCATTTGGGCGTCTGACGCGATGGCAACGGTGTTTCATGCCATGCCTGTAAAATCAGCTCGGGACTTCCGCCTGATTATGCGATGAACAGACGTCTCCCTTGCAGCTCTTTCTCAACGCTGATAATATGGTTTCAGCAAATATTTCACGCGAAGAAAAGGTACGTCAAAACTGAAACTCGTTTTCCATTTAAAAAAACTTTAGATTGGTCTCTTCTCACAGTTGCCACTAATGAATGCGTGGACGAAATGGCTGAAATTTGACAGCCGTCGGCAGCAGTTAACCTCGCCGGGAAAATGGTTGCATTGGCGTTACAATAACGTAATCTCTTGAAGAATTCAAAGGGGCCTTTCAAGCAGCCCAGCATGTCTATCAATTATAAATATAGAAGTATGGCAAGCTCTATTCGAGAGGAGCTGGGAAAAAGCCTGTTCCGTGGAGAGCATGTCAAAGCATTCCAGGTGAAATGTACGGTTTTCAGATGATTCAGAAAAGGTTATTTGGCTACGTCTGTTACTGTACGTGACATGATTATAAAAAAATACATCAAACGCATAATGGAAGCTCTCTGAGGTTCTAATTTCATTAATATATTATAAGGTTAAGTCGCCGGGAAGACCGTAGAGTAGGTGAAGACTCTACGGGGCTGAACGAAAGCAACTCGGCGGGTCCACGGGCCGCCGGATGGTGGGGTTCCATCAGATATGATGGGCAGCTACTGAATACGAATAAGTAGCCCCGAGCGGCGGACAATCGGGTTCCCAGGACTGGTACCGGTGAACTGTGGTTTCTTGAGCGCCCAAATATCCGAAAGCAGCCCTGACAAAAGCGAGCCACCACGCTTTTAAAATCAGGTACGTCCAGCGTTCACGTTTGGGCATCTGATCTTTCAACCAGGGCGGCTGGGTATCAACGATCTTGTTAGTGCGCCCGTGCTACATGCAAAACCAGGAATATAATGGTGCTTGGGACCTTATTTAACAGCATCACGATGGTTCTCCTGCTGAATGGTGGACAGTTATTGAACGCCGAATAATTTTCATTGAAGGACTGCTACGAATAATCATATCATCGTTATGTTTTGTGCGTTAGCCAACCAGACGCAACGCTGGTCTCACAAAATAAAAAAATTGACACTTCGTTGCTAGCACTATCGTTGAAAACGGACAAATTGTGACAGTAACAGACTGTTTATGATTGAAATCTGGGCAGCTGGAGCGGTTGAAGTGCCTGGTGCGCGCAATAAAAAAATCTATCACTCTTGAACAACCGGAATGCAGCAGTTGCTGGAAATAACACGAGACAGCAATAAAAAACGCCGTCGTTCGACAAAGCGGGCCCACATGTCAAATACGACATGAGCGCCGCCGTGGCTATCGTCAATCTACTGATTTTTAATTGAACCACTAAAAAATCAGTATACGTGGAAACTGTAGTGAGTGTCCTCTGTTTACGTGTGCCGAGAATATCAGGCGGTGATCAGCGACGTTGGTGCTGAGCATTTCGTGTCGGTCACCATCCTCATTGCAGTCAACTTCACTCCGCTGCTCCTTACACGGAACCATAAATCTACCCAAATTTGAGTTGTTTTTACCCTTTTCACCCACCTAAATGATTTGTAGGCCAATATAATTAAAGTGCAAACTTACCCAAACTAAACAAATTTTAGTGCACAAAACCGAGTGTATAATTTTATAATTTGGTCATTGCTTCGATACAGGTTGATTTTTGGCTTGTTCTTTTTTTGTGCACATTTCATTGAAGAAAAGGAAAACTACTCTAAATTTAGTACAAATTTCCAAACGCTTACTCAATTTTCGGTGTTTATAATTTAAAAAAAATGTATATTTTTTTCTTCCCATGCACTACATTTTAGGTATTTATAACTCAAAATTTTGTAGTTTTTCTGTGTAAAACCAACACAACGTGGTAGTTCAACGTAATAACTCAATTTTGAGTAAATTATATAGATTCCGGATTTCGCATTATCACTACTCAATTATCCTCAGCTTTGGGAAGAACAATCGGGTGAGTAAGTATTTTACACGGCTCTCAAATGTAAACTACCCAGCATGATATATTTGCTTCCTCTTCGTGGATTGAAAATAGCTCAAATTTTCAAAGTTGGCTGGTAATCTCAACGAAACGTTAAAATTCAAAACAAACGATCCTCAAGTTAGTACCTTTGAGTGAGTTATTTACCAGCTGAAAAACGCGTTACTCAGAAGTTAAAGTTTCTGTTTAGTTTTGTTGAGTGACATAGTGCTCCCGGGAAGAAAAAGTTATTATTTGTGATGGATTCCAATGAGTCTCCCGCCGAGAAGAGGCAGCGATTAAGGCTGCAAAAGCAGAAATGGCGATGGGCGATGCGATTGAGGCAGTTCGAAGCGGGTCACGGTGGAAGATGCAGTTTTCCGGGCTCACCGGAATCTTAGAGCAACGAAACACAGGAGCAAACGCAAGCGCGTCTTACAGCAGTTTGCTGCCTCTGTTCGTTCGATACGGCAGCGAAATGTAGCAGATGTAGATGCAGAAGTTCCTCATACCTGTGGTCAATGAACGTGATGTCAATTTGCCAATCCAAAAATTTTATCGCTGAAAGACCCACGGATGGAAAGTGTAATTCGTGCTGCCACAAAGGCAAAATTAAACATCTGCGGCCTAATGCATCGGAAGAACCTCTGGAATATCCCTGAAACCGCCGCAGCCTCCTTATGAAACCAACAGCCCCCGAAAGACCCAGATTCAGGCAGTGCGTTCGGTCGTACAACGTGCAGTTTTGTTTGCTTCTTTGGGAGCGATAGCTGATGTTTTGATGGAGGCGTAATGACAAAGGTAACGATTATTTTGTTTTCCCAATCAACCGGATTCAATATTGTACTGAACCAGACATGGACAAACCTATCATAGGACATCTCGTCCAGTATATGTGTTGGACGCCACAGTTCGCCCAACTATATATACAGTTACGATGATTTTCGTCAATGAGGATGGTGAGCCATATGCTTTATTACGATCAATAAATCCGCAAGGACGGAGGCCATTTGATCATGTGGGAATTGATCTTAGTCGACCACATTTCCTGAACGACCTGTTTTGTTTGCTTTGTCACGATCTCGGAACCTAATCAGGTAAGTTCACATCAGACCTAATTCACAGCAAGGAGATCTGTTGAGGAATGGTCGTCAGTTTACAGGCCAGCATGGTCTTCACCGAAGTTTTCAGATGTAAATAATGTTCATTTAATTCATCGAATAAAAAACTATTGACGTGGAAAATGTAATGCTTTTTTTATTTTAATCTACAATGAATAACACATGAACCGTTTATATTGAAAAAAAAAAAAAAAAATTGCCACAGGCGCTGCGTCCACAAATAAACTAGTACACAATAATACACAAAGGTTAAGTCAGCTTGACACTATAGCGTCCTCCACAGGTACTTTGGATTGCTTGATTCACGTGTCGGCTGGTCTTGATTCTGCGACAGGTTTCAGTCTATAACCAGGCAAAGTTCTTGGCCCGTGACGGCTCGCTGTTGACAGAGTCATCTTTGCCCAACCCAAATTCTCAGTCGGATACATTTTGACGTGTAATGCCGGAGCAGGTGTTGGGTTAAAGAAAGTGATGACACAAAATGTTTGAGGATTTTTATTGAAGTTGACGGATTCAATAATGATCCAATCTTAAATCATGTGGCAATCGTAATACTATGGGGTGAAGGTGGAAGCGATCTATTCGATGACTGACGGCAAAGTAGCGAAAGCAGCGTGTGCAACCGCCAATGCGCATACATGCCTAATTTGGCATCAATGGAACCGATCCGAGAGAAAGGTCTTTCGTTTCTTCACTCTAGGTTAAACGTAGTGATATGGTGTCTGCGTAATGCTGTCAAAAAAGCGATCCCTGAGGCGATCCAGCTGCAACTGAACAACTTGAAGCTGATGCCAGAAGCTCGAAGCCAGGCTGGACTAATTGGAAAACATTTCAAAAGAGCTATAAATCGACCAAAAGCGGGCGGATCGGAAGCTCTTACACAGGAGTCGTGGCATGGCGACTGCTTGTCCAACCAGTAAAATTTTCTGAGACCTTTGGCATTAGCGTTGAAATGGTGAAAAAAATAAAGACAAAATCAACAACCCCAACGACAGAGACGATAGCAAATAAACAACGATAATAGCAGATATCAGAGGGGTGAACACTAACTCATCAATAACTCGAATAAACATTTTTCATATCCGAAAGATCCAATTGATCTGTTTCACTTATAGTGCCTTTAATTCTTCAGAGCACATTTCCATTAACTGTGTCGGATTGATGCCATATTTATATCTTAAGATAAAAAAAAGTCGAATTGGAGGGCAGTTGAAGGAC
>JASCZW010013293.1:0-26058 GCA_034211315.2 Aedes japonicus
GGGGGGAAAAACATCTTCTGGGGCCTCATGCTGCGAACGTCTCCTTGTCAAATCAATTTTTGGTGATACTAGAAGCTTTTAGATCGAAGATGGCGTCGAAAGAAGAGCATGCGGTCGCAATGAAAAATCCTGATCTGTCAGTAGAAACTTGCAAAAAAGCTTGGTTTTTTGCAAGCACTGTCCATAACGTTCTTAAATTCCGACAATAGCCAGAAGGCTTGGAGGTAAAACGTGGATCTCAGGAACCACCAGAAGGATGCGGAAGGTGAAGAAAATATTGCAGAAGAGACCAAATCTTTCGGTACGTACTGTGGCTAGAAAATAAAAATGTCCTCAACTTCTTCGTATTTATAAACAACAACTGTAATGATTAACAAGATGTGATGGCTGAAACCCGGGCCTGCAAGTGGTAACGCGAATATTTTGTGATAATGGACGATGAAACTTATGTGCTGCAAGACTTCAAGCAGCTTCCGGAATGTCTTAGGCTTTGTGCACAAATTACGTAACGCAAAAAAACAAGATTTTGGACACCTCCCTATGTAACAATAAGTAACACATGACTAGACACCCCTTTAATTACATAATGCTCACGGACCCCTCCTCCCCTATTTCTCAATTGTGATAAAAGCATCACAAAACTGTTATTGTAACTGAACAGCAGTGGCCTCATATTTTCCATTTACTTCATTCATTTGTCTTAGGAGGCATTTCGTCTACAATGTGCAGACTTCTCAGTTTTTCGTACTAATAACTCGTACTAATTAGTACGAGCACTGGAAGAAGTCTGCACATTGTAGACGAAATACGCGTATCTGTCAAGATAAGCAAAGGTAGTTGGAATTAAATGGAAAACACGAATATTTCTTCTAATTACTAGTTACAGGTATTCCACTAAACAGCTCAAACCCTCTAGGATTCACTGTTATTGTAGTTGTTTTTATGTTTAATTCCCGTTTGAGTAACTTTAAATTAGTAAAGATTGCAAACATTTTTCAATCAATTTCATTCAAGTTACTTGTAAAGCTGCTATGACCTTGACGAAAACACAACTTACTGTACCGCATTTATTCAGGTTACTGGATGTTCCTAAAACTGTTACAAATATTTGTTCAACAAGTTTACTCAAACGTCTTTCTAACTATTTGTGAGTATCACAAAAAAAAGTTCAAAGTTTTATACTATTATCACTTTAAATCGAGTTGAAGAGATTGCAACAGTTTGTTATAGCAATGCATAATTATTAACCTCATTGCAAATGGCTTGTAATCTAAACTATTCCTAAATTTTTTTTTTTTTTATATATTAACTGGGGATTTTTCCTTTTGATCCGTGCAGTGCATGAACAAGGGCGCGCTGCGTAATGGATCGATCCATGACGGCAGAAACATTAGAAACAACAGGCGCAGTAACAAGTGCATTTGATGGTAGGCTACACGCACAGAATATTGGGTCATTGAACGCAATGATTAGAATCAACATTTCTTGTGTATTGAATCAAACCACACATTGTTTCAGTTTAATGCAATCATATGTTTGAAACAACAAAATTTCTTATCGAACCCGATTGTCAATTAATATTTCTAACAGAAATCATTATTGTTTCAGCAAACTAATTCTGTAGAATCGACAATCAACAAAAAATTTAACTTAATTTCTTATTATTTCAATAGTTGTAATAAATAACAATATTTTTTTTATCAATTCAACCGCTTAGGTCGAATCAATGCAAAGGTGCACTGTTTACAAAAATCTTATTGATTCAACAATAAATGCTTTTTTGTTTCCAATAGAAGCCTCTTTTGCAGCGCTTTTAGAAAAAAAATGTTGTTGGTTCAAAAATAAAATCGGTATTGTTTGAATAAATAAAAATTATGGGTAAACCGTGTTGAATCTTTACAGAACAATATATTTCTCAGCGTGTAAATGTACGATTTAAGGAAAATTGCACCAATTGTCGATTCAAATCGTTATAAGGAGTGTATCAAAAATAAACTATCCACAAGCTTTCTTTCAAATTATGTTGAAAACCGATATTTTATTCATACAAAAAATTGATCCTTTATTGTACGAGGTTAAACTTGAACATAATGAAGACCGGATGAAATTTAAGTTATTCCTTCACGAATTTTCGAACTTTGGATCGAATGCTCTTCATCAAGTTCCGGACAAGTGTTGCATCGCATTTTTTGGACGCTTGAGCCCAAATTTTTTTGAACTCCTGCATGTTCCCAGCTGCCTTACCAGTCTTCTTGAAGACCTCTTCACGATTGCCCAGTAACGTTCGATGGTCGAAGCTGAGGGCAATTTGGCGGATTGATATTTTTCTCAACGAAATCTATACCCTTTTCCGCAAGCCAATTGAGAGTGGTTTTGCATAGTGAGCCGACGCTAAATCCGGCCAAAACAGTGGAGGTGTACTATGCTTCTTATATAAAGGCAACAATCTCTTCTGGAGACACTCAGATCGATAGATTTCCGCATTTATAGTTCCGGTAGTGTAAAAAATGGTTGACTTCAAACCACAGGAACATATTGTTTGCCATACCAGTACCTTTCGACCGAATTTCTCCACTTGAATCGACCTGTCCGCATCGCTCACATCCTCCCAACGACGGCAGTAAAGTATTGTGGACCTGGAAGGGTTTTTGATTCCTCCTTTACATAGGTCTCATCGTCCATCAAAACGCATGCATCCGGACGCTGCAAAAGACGCGAATACAATTTCGGGCCCTGTTGCTGCTCGCTTCTTCTGTTCTGCACTTTGTTTCGAGATTTTCTGCTTCTTGTAGGTCTTCAGGTGGTTTCGCCTCTTGATACGCTGGATCATTCCGACACTCGTTCCTGCTTTTTTGGCCAAATCACGTATTGACATTGATTTGTTCTTCATGATTAGAGATACCACTTTCTGCTCCAGTTTCGGGTTGGAAGAACCGGGTTTTCTGCCTCTTCCTGGTAGCTCATCCAAAGAATAGTGTTCCCAAACTTATTAATGATGGTTTTAACACTCGCATGATGAATTCAAAACCGCTTCGCCAATTTTCGCATAGTAATACCCTTCTCACTTAGCCATGTGTCCAGAACCTTAATTTTCACTTCCTTTTCAATACGCGACATTTTGAAAACGCAGAATTTGAACCGCACAAACAAGTAAACAAAAGAAAGCTGACAGTCAAACGCACAGCATGCACTGTTCAGAGCATAAAAAACCATCACAAATACATGCGTACAACGCAAATGTATGTGGATAGCTTATATTCGATACACTTCTTAAGATACCTTTCGTTTAGTAGATCACATATAAATACTAAGTCTCCATTTATCGAAGCATTAGAATTTGGTCGGAGATCAAAAGATAGACTTAATCCAGTTTTCTTAAAATTTAAGATTTCTGGCACCACTTGACCATAAATGTGTTTTTATTATGGTAACACCCATAAAAAACACATGCGATTGTCCATCAAAGAAACAAAATTCAAAACTATGGCGATAATTGGTGCAGTGTAACAGTTATGGTAAACATGATTAATAATACAAAAACCAAAATTTTGGCTCAGTTACGATATTTTTCCTTCAAAATATAGATTGAAAGCTTTCATTTGACGTTTTAATTATAAATTAACCCTTATATACTTGCTACTCTCTACTTTGCTAGGCACACAGGAATTTGTAATAATGCAAATTGGTTATTCACTTTTGATTTTTTTTTTTAAAATTGGTTATTTTGTTACGTACGGATTTTAACTCCCCCCCCCTCCCCCATATGTCACAATAAGGAACGGTTGCTCAACCTCCCTCCCCCCTTCCATGCGTTACGTAATTTGTGCACAAAGCCTTATTATACTGCGGTGGTGGTTGATGGTGGAATGGTGTTGAGGAGCATTTCAGGATGAAGAAAAAGGCCAAGTTTCCCAAAAAAATATTTGGTTTGGCAGGCATTATGCAGCTGTGGTCAAGCAAGCCAAAGCTTCATCACTACCGGAACGGTAGGCCAAGGAAATATACCGTGAAGAATGCCTAAAGAAGCGATTGTTACCATTCCTACGCAGCCATGACGTAGCTCCCTCGCTATTCTGGCCAAAGATGCTTTGGAATGGTATAAAGCGAATGTTCTACCGAAAGAAGTGAATCCACCTAACTGCCCGGAGCTGCGACCTATCGAGCGGTATTGGGCTCTCGTGAAAGAAAATTCTCAACATAAACAACAATCATACAACATTTCGAAAATCTTGGACAAAAACAGCTAAACCAGGTTGCAGAAAGTCTGTACAGACTCTAATGGCTGGAGTTAACTCAAAAGTGCGTAGTTTCTCCGTGCAGCCTAATTAAGTAACTGTTAATAATTTTAAAGATAATAAAGATGTTTTTTTGATAATAATAAAGATGACTAACAATGCACAGTTGAATGAATAAAGAATGCATCTTGGATTGAACTAACAGCAAGTTTGTTTTATTGCTAATTTAATCTGTTCAGATTTTGTCGCGAACATGCCTCAATACAAACATAACAATTATAGTATCTTTAGCAAAGTTTTAGAATTTCTGAACTAAAACTGATCGATTCAAATTTTGAATAGAATAGCATACTTCTCGATATCTCCAAAATTATCTTAACTTGTTGTGAATCTTTGCACGTAGGCGATGTTGCGATGTTGCGTCATTTTTTTTTTAAGCAAACAGTATCATAAATCGATCCAATCGCACCTTAACCGGTGGTCTTGACAATGGGCTTTAATTATATTTTGGAGCTACAAAACATCGATAGGGAAAGGAGATTTCAACCATATTTTGAGTAGAGAGAAATAATTTGGGGAAAATTCGATTGATCGTGATGGTCCAAGTTATCTAAACATTTTTATCCCAAAATATAGCACACTGAAAACGCCATTTCAAAGTAGAGAATGTATCGAAAAATAATCTATCCATGTTCATTTCGCTGTACCGCGTATTTGTGATGGTTTCAATGTGATCTTCATAGCATGCTGTGCGTTTGACATCTGTCATAGATTTCACAAGTTCGAGAAAATGAATCATATTCATTTCATCCAGTCTTCCAAATGTTCAAATTAAATCCCGCACAGAAAAGAATCATTAATTTGTTTGAATAAAACATCATTTTTATATGATTTGAAAAAAAAATGTGAATAACTTATTTTCAATACAGTCCTTACTGAAACTGTCAAAAATGATTGCCGGTCTGGTGCAAAAAGTTCTATCAGTTGTTTCAGAAATCTTTTGTATTAAAAAATTTCACACAATTTCACAGAGCACAACAATTGAATAACATCGAAAATGTCGTATAATTCCAATTTAAAATCAACACCACGTAAAAGAAAAGCATTTCAACAAGCAATATCACCATCCAGTTTTCTGGATTACAAAACATCCCATCAAGCGATTACCACTTACCCTTATTGTTATTGCTGTCGCTGGATCCGACCGACGAGGGGCTCTTGCAGGTGCACTTCAACGGCATCAGCGCACCGTTGCCGTTCATGTGGTGCCCATTAAGGCCATTCTGCGTTGCCGGCGAGTTCAAGTATCCATTTCCGTTGCTGCTGCCTACCCCATTGGGGCTGCTTCCGTTCTGCATGGCACTGGCATTTGGCATGTTAGCTGCTTTCGTTTTCTCCCTTGTTACAACTCAATCCGAAACAACGAAATCACTTCACTTACTGCTGATTCCGAGCAGGTGTTAACTTCCACTAGACCACCGATATAATCAAAGCTGAAACGAGTATGCAAATGTGGCCCTTCCACTTGCGTCGATTTTTCACCGCCGTCCCCCTCCGAACTTTGCGCGAAATCTCCCACGGTTCTCCTCCAAAAAAAAAAGACACTTCAGGAAATCCTCCCAGCTAAGGCGAGAAACTAGATCACTCGATGATCACTAGAACTCAAGTCACTGATATTTTTCGAGGCTAGCCCCACCGCACTTAAGCAACTGAGTACACAAACGCAAAACACCGGAGAGAGAGAAGACGACCTGCTCGGACAACCGCACGGCTGGAACTGAAGTTCACTGGCTGAGGTTCGCGACTAGCTAAAGTCCAATCCGCGATCGCTGGACCGCAGGACCTCCCGACGACGATCAGCAGAGCGCCGTGATTGATGGCGAGTGAGTTGCCGTCGGTCGGTCGGTCGGTCGGTCGGCACGAGAGCGACGAAGTGTTAGTAGAGGTACAATTATCTACAGGTGCTTATGACCTACGCCAATCTACTTAGCCAGTAGCAGCCCGCGTTCGAGGAGAGCGGTTTGCGTTGTTCTAAGCCGAGAGGATTTTTTTCTTTATTTCGCTAATTGTTTCTAGGTTTGTGCGTTTCCTCAAAGTAAAGGGGAATGCCGCGGGGCGAGTTTGTTTGCGAATTTTGTCGCTCCGAGCAGTGGCGGCGCGCTGTTGTGCTGATTGCCACCTTGAAGTTGTGCAGCAGTTCCTCGGGCGGATGCGCGTGATTCATGCGGACGGTGGCAGTGGTGTGGTTTTTGGTTCGATGGAAAGGATTGGTTGATTATTTTTTTTTGCTTACTTTCGATTAATCAGGGGATTTTCAAGATGGGTTATTTGCTCGAGTTTTATCACGTAGAGAGAGCCGCTCGAGTGGAACACGGTGCGGGTGACCAACCATATGACTTTTTCCCATGAGCTCCTTTGGTATTTTTTTTCAATTCTTTATCTGACGCAAGTTAGATCAACCCTTCCCCATTTCTCGCATATCACGAGCCACAAAATTTAAAGAACGCCCTCACTTAATGCGGGTTTAAATTTAGAGTAAATGATTTGGTCATATATTTATATTGACCATGAGTGAACCCATTCTTAAATTAGCTTGATATTGTAGTGAATTAGTTAATGATGATTGGAAAACTAGGAGAATTTAAAATTAACACTTCATTTGAATTTAAAATTAACACTTCAAGTGATCAAATGAAGAAAGGAGAGAATTTATTAGTAATTGATAACATGCAATGCCCATGTGAGATATTCATGGAGATATTCTTGCAACGGGCGTTCAGAGTAGTTCGACGGATGCATACGAGCGATGATTCCCGATGAGTTTCGATGCGTTAACTCAATTCCATCACGCTTATTTATAAAGGATAAGTCAGCTTCTAACTTAAATTGTAACAGTTCAACAGTTTGTTGTTCATAGAGGCTTTCTCCGATATTCTTTTCCAAATCTTACCATTCGGCGAAGGATCCTTCAATATTTTTTTTTCATTTAGCTAAAAGAAGTTTGGTATGAGTTTTCACTACCCCGCATAGGCGCCAAGGGGGACAGGGTGGTGCCGTCCCCCCCCCTCCAACTTTTGATTTAGAAAATAGAATTCTAATGTTTGTTTGAATTTTCATTATATATTTTTAATGTTTGTGAGATTGCCCCTTTGCCTCAATGAAATAGCGTGAAGTTGTCTTTTTTTTTTTATTTCTTTATTATTGTGGCTTTCAGCCTCCTGGGCTGGTTCGCCACGTGAAGTTGTCTTGATTTTGTAACAAGATGTAGTAAAAATGTGCAAAAAGTGTACATCTATGAAATTTTTTTTCAAATAGTAACGACTAAAAATTTTATGACACTCTATTCCCTTTAATCAAGAATACAACCTAGCTAACCTAACGTATCCAAAAAATAGAGATATTTTACACCTTTAATGGTAACTATTTGACGAGCATTGACTGCTTTTTTCCCGGCTAGCTGAAACTTAAAAAAGCTAAGTTCAAATCATTTTTCAGTTCTTGGCAATCAACAAACTGAATATTTAAATCAATGTTATAGCTTTCGGAAGCCAAACAGTACTTGATAAAGAAACATAATACATAGTTAGAAAGTGTATAAATCGAAAATGTTTATTTAAACTATTCATGATATGGGCCAAACCGGTCAATGTTACATCGCTGATCAAAGCTTTTCTGTTTCACGGTACTGTAGTTTCATGTTATTAAGAATATATAATAACTATATAGTTTGATTCAGTATTTTAAAGTATTGTTTCTGTATCCAAGACATTTTAATAGAAAATATGCTACGATATTATCCGGGCGAGACGAGACGACTCGTATCCGATTCTCGAATCAGTCATTCAATAAGCGTGTGAGTATGCAAGACAGCATGCTCATCAGAGCGAAAAGTTGCAGTTGGCCTATCCTATTCAGAGATTGAATCCGTTTATATGAGCATGTGCAAGATAATAAGCATGATTGTCCGCCCGTGGTTGCTACTTCGTTGCTACTGTTATTACACAGAGAACCAACATATGATCCGTGGGACTACCATAAATCCTCAATATATGAAAACTGGTGATCTCAAACTAAGGCAATAATTGGCACCTGCCTCGCCCGGATGCAGGCCAAATAAGGAAAGGATAGGAATGTGTTGACGTGATACTCGCTTTAATGGAAGCCAAGACAGCGTTTATTAAAATATTTTTATAGAGTACCGATTTCTGATTAATAAAGCATTGACACAACCGTTCACAGCCGATGCTCGCAGCAACCTATTTTTTGGTAAATTTTTAATGCTTACAACTGTATCAAGAAAACAGGTGTGGGCACGACACAAGGCGCAGAAAAACGGGTCACAGTTTTTTGTAGCGAATTCCAAATTTATTGGCAAAAGGGGTTTAAAACTAAAATATAATAAACTTTGTTCAGTTATAAGGTTCATAGGCATGTTTAGCTACTCACAATTCAGTGACTTTAGGTTATGACTGCTTCGTCCTTGTTATCGCCTCGTGTTCAACCTATTGTACCTATTTTAAGTATTTTTTATGGTCTTAGTCTTAAGTCAAACATTAGGGTTTTAGTATACTTACAGTTTCGTATTTGTAAGGGAAGTTTAATGTAGAAAAACTGTTTTAATTACTCAATTTTTAACTTAATAGGATAAAAAACTCCTATCCTGTAAATGAACTTTGGTTAACATTCATTGAAACTATTTTAAATGTTTGCCTAGAAAACTTACTAACTTTTAACCTGTTAGACTATTTAGTTTTAAGTATAGTACTTTAGTTTATACCGTAGTTTTTAATAATAATTATCCATTAGCACAATCCACATCACCACAATGTTCAATGTCATCACCCTTTGTACTGTCTACGGCTTTGACGTATCTCCATTTGCATTATAGGAGCAGTCGCGTTTCAAGCAATCCGTCAACTTAGCAGCATCTTTGTTGATCTTTTCGGTTATAGCACCAATGGTAGTTACGCCTCCCGTAACATTCCCCTCTTCGTAATACTGCGTTGCTCCAGCAGAATTACCTACCGGAAGTACGTTAATCAATGCCACCTTCGCTACTGGGCGACGTAGAATCCCTGTACCAGTCTGAACATCTACCTGCCGGATGTGACCATCTTTTCCTGAGATTACCTTTACTACCTTACCCCGAGGCCATCGATTCCGTGTTGCCTCACCTACAATGAAGATTATATCTCCTTCCTGGATGGGTTTTACTTCTTCATGCCATTTTGTACGTTGGGTTAAGGTCGGCAGATATTCGCGGATCCATCTTGTCCAGAATTGGTCCAGAACGTAGCGACACAGATTCCATCCGCTTCGCGTCTCACCCTGTGTAGTGGGAATCTTCTCCTGTTGTTTGACTCCATTGGAACTGAGGAGTATAAAATGATTTGGTGTCAATGCCTCCTGGTCTGACGTCTCAAGCGGCACGTACGTTAGCGGTCTAGAGTTGACCATTGACTCTGCATCCGATGGTGCAGGTGAATGATTTATTGACTCCATAGCTGATTTCACTGCTCTAACTATTCTCTTTCCGATGCACCGCCCATATGCGGAGAAGATGGGGGGATGAAGAACCATTCAGTGCTAGTATCAGTAAAGGTTTCCGCCAACTCCTTATTCATTGCAGCTACTTGTACAGCCAGTTCACGACTAGCGCCCACGAAATTTGTTCCGTGATCTGTGTAGATTTGTGTGGGTGCACCGCGACGTGCGATGAACCGCCGCAGAGCCAATTTGCAGGATTCTGTCGGAGAGACGCAGCACTTCCAGATGCACAGCTCTCACAACCAAGCATGTAAATAGTGCCACCCAACGTTTCACCTGACTTCTGCCGATCTTGATGACGTAAGGGCCGAAATAGTCGATGCCAACCAGCGAGAACGGACGAACAAACGGAGTTACGCGAGCTTTCGGAAGAGGTGCCATCCTGGGCACTTCAGGACGTGTTTTGTTCACGATACACCACTGACAATTCTTTGCGGTTTTGCGCACTACCGTCCGTAGAGTTGAGATGTGAAAACGCTGACGAATTTCGTTGACAACGGTTTCGCCATGGTGGTGTCCGAACCGCCTGTCGTACCAATCTACTAAAAGCTCGGTCACGCGATGATTTTTTGGCAGGATTACTGGAAATTTAGCATCGTATGTAGCCAATGGAGAAGCTCCTGTTTGGCCCTACATTCGAATCACACCAAATTCATCCAAAAAGGGTGAAAACTGCCTGATCGAACTATTACTCCCCAATTTCAACGGTTTTATTCCATCAGATCCTTTCGCTTTCTTCAGTAATGCTATGTCTTCGAAGTATTCTTCCGATTGCGCAAGGCGCCACAAAGCCCTCTCAGCTCGAACAAAATCTTCCTGCCTTAATCCGTATTTGACATGCGAGGACGCTTTCTTGCCAAACTCCAAGTAATGTACATTCCGTACCACTAAGGCCAACTTTGCCATGTCTGCTTCCGTATCGTAGTCCAAGTAGTCATCCACGTAATGATTTTCTATTATGGCTGAAGCTGCCTCCGGAAACTCTTGCATCCACTTCATTGCATTCATATTCTTCACAAAATTTGCTGAACATGGCGAACAAGTTGACCCAAGATAGCTACATCCATTACAAAAACGTCCGGTTTCTTTGATGGATCGCTTCGGTAAAGAAACCGTTGCACCTGACGATCCTCCTTCCTAATCTTAAGTTGGTGATACATTTCACGGATGTCACCCGCAATTGCTACTTGTCTCTGTCGGAAACGGCACAGTACAGATGGCAACGACGAAAGAAGATCCGGGCCCTTTAACAGCATGTCATTAAGGGACACTCCATTCACTTTGGTAGCTGCGTCCCAGATGGTACGCACTTTTCCTGGCTTGCGTGGGTTAGTTACCACTCCGAGTGGAAGCTACCATGTCTGATGTACGTTGCTTTCTTTCAGCTCCTGTTGCGTTGCTTTGTGCGCATAACCTTTGCTCTGATATTCGGAACTTTGAATCTCCAAATTCTGTTAAGAACAATTTATGCGAATCAATTTAAAATTGTGAAATAGAAAACAAACATAAGCACTCTTTTACTGTTTAGCATGACAATGGCAGAAAACAAGAAGAAGATGAATTTGTTCATTGGCAAGAAGTTCATCAATCAAATACATACCACAAAAAGGCGAGAACACTCGCATGAACCAAGAAGAAAGCTGCTATCAATTTCGATATTCATTACTTCTCATTCAAAATTTGGTTTCGGAAAAAGTTGCTTTGCTGGTGAGTTTAGAGCACATTGTGTGCATTGTTTTTTAATTATTGGAAGTTTAAAACAGTTCTTTGATTCATTGTAATCTAGTAGTACCATAAATGGACATTCGAAATGTTTAAAAGTAAGTATACACGGCCAGCCGTTTCAACTCAGTTTTGAGTCGTTTTTGACTCACTTTCGTCATTAGTGGAGTCACTCAAATTTGAGTAAATGTTACTGGCATTGACAAGTCGACAAATCAAAAACATCCATTTGATTTTAGTCGATGTTTTTGATTTGTCGACTTGCCAATGCCAGTAACTATTTACTCAAATTTGGTGACTCCACTAATGACGAAAGTGAGTCAAAGACGACTCAAAAGCTGAGTTCAAACGGCTGGCCGTGTAGTCATTTCCAGCATGTAATTGAAAGAAACAAACGAACTTATTTTTTGAACAACCATAAAAAAAATTGTTCTATTGAAACGTTGTGAGCACGGAGAATAAAACACTGTGCTCTTGTAATTGTATGAAACATTCTTAATGGTTATTATATGCTATTCATTAAACCTTTTTATCAATGCACGAAATGAATTTTGTGAAGATCAACCAATTGCTGCTTCTCTTCAATTGTACTCATACATGTTGGTATCACTACTTGGGTGGGCTGGAATAATTGATTTATTCCAAAATAAGCCTATGAGAGTTATAAGTTCATACTTAGTAATCATGTAACTTGTAACAAGTCACCATGACCTAGTGAGATGTTGCCATAAAAGTCCGAATCTTATATCAGAAACATTACTAAATATGCCGAACAACTTCTCGCTGTTTGCGCTTTTTTTTCAATTTTATACTGAGTCGATATAAAATATCTTTCAGTCAATCCTGCATTCACCAGAGAGACGTTTCTTTTTTATTGGTAAAAACATATTCGTAGTACTTTGTATTGTTTTCGTACAACGAACGAATGTTTTTTCTGTCTCAACAAATGCTTCGTGCTTTTGACAGTTACACGTGTGGCATTGAATACGCAGGTAGCTTTTTGAAAAGAACAATTCAATTTCGTTGCAGAAATCATCAAACAGATGTGTTATTCCTACCTTTAATTTCGTAATAAGAGAAAAATTTAATTTTCAGTGAGGCTGAGAGGGTCGTGGAGGAAGAGTACATTTTCAGTACAAACTGTTAACAAACTCGGTGGTTATCCTATTCAAAAATCCAACACCACTGTAAAGCGAATATTTTGACACATGACAGTACCCGCTAGATTTTAGCATGATTGCTATTTAATGCGGTTCGGTTTTGAAACATGTGCAAAATCTAAATTTTTCAAAATCTTTTCTGTTTTTTTTAAATTCTAGAAATTCTCTCTCTCTGAAAAAAACTGGCCTCCCCTTTTTAAAATCCTGGCTACACCTATGCTATCCAGTTATTATACATCCTCCTATTCACGGTATGTTCCTAAGACTCCAATATCCGTCCGACATTTGCTCAATTTGCAAGAAAATGCATTTGCCTCTGAGGCTCCGTTCAAAATTCTGTTTAGTTTTGAATATTTATGTTATGTGATGTGATGTGAGTTGATAGGAAGCCACCACCGGCGCAGGACTTGCCATGGCGTACAGTTCTTCCTAATGGCAAGATCAAACTGTACGTACCTGTAATCCTCACTCTTCCTTTGTATAAAGAATCAAACACGGGGCATAGACCCGTAAGCAGAAGCAGTAACACGAAACCCACGGGAAGGATAGAGAATCTCCATCCAACGAAACGCTCTTATTACAGGAACTGAACAGTAAGCAATACACATTCGGATTTCCGTCTGGTGGTTTGTTCAAAATAGGGTTAGCAAACTCACTGTAGACTGTCGGAAGATAATTACAACTTTGCTGATCTCGATCGACGATTTCCATCAAGGAAGGCATAATTGTAATCCATGACATAGGCCAGATAACCACGAATCCCTCATCCAGCCTACACTTCGTCTGTCACCTTGTATTCCCTCCTTACCCTTTGTTATCCAATGTATGTATGTAATAGATGTAATAGGTTCGATGATTTCTGAAATAAATGGAATATCTTATCACTACACACATATATTTTATTACAATCCTATACTGCTTGAAATCACTTTCCGGTCTTATATGGAGCAGTAGTTGTAGCTCAGAAATATAATTTTAATGAAAATTTTCTGCTGAAAATTCTAACTCTCTCGCCGAAGTCACGAGTTCGAATCTCATCCCCAGACAAGTAACGAAAATACCCAAAAGGAATTTGAGTAACTACGACGAGAGATGAACCAGCCCAGGGCTGAAAATCTCGATAATCAAGGAACTAAAAAACTTAAACTTATGCTGAAACGTTGAAAAACAAATTGAGCATTACAAGCATTAAATTGTCATGCTGTTCTGTGCTCTAAAATGCAAATGTAATATAAAATGCAAAGCGTGCTTAAATTTATTCATTAAATGAGAATGGAAAATGTACCCTGCTTGAACACGATCTTCAGTTGCAACCACGTACTTCTCTATTGACAAGTTGACAACATTGTCCAGGCTACGCCAACCAACATAAGTATACTGAAATGTTGAAAAAATGTGTAGATAAGTACAGTAGAAAAACTAATTAATGTGATACTGAGCTGCCTGAAAAGTCCCCTTAATATCCAACGTGTTGTTGGTAATCGCCAATGTGGTGTTTGGGATGTGCAAGGTGTAATATCGACTATCTTGAAAAAGGTAAAACCATAACAGGCGCATACTATGCAGCGTTATTGGATCGTTTGAAGGATGAAGTCCAGAAAAACGGCCGCATTTGCAGAGAAAGAGTGTGTTCTATATCATCACGACAATGTCCCTGTTCATTCATCCTCAATTGCTCAAGCATTTTGATGCTGTGTCATTCAGCAATGTGCAAACAAAAGGACGCAGCCAAAACATGTTGGAATATTTCACTATATTCAAAGTGACCGTGAAAATAAGGTGTGCTTATACTTTCTGGAACAGTCGTTAGACGAAGCGTTGTAGAAGCAAGCCAGAATTCAATCAAGACGGTGGCGGACATTGCGCAGGCGTTTAGAAGAATAAGGATTGAGGATCATCCTTCGATTCGGAAACCTGTCGTTTGTTATACTTGCAATCAACTTGGACATATTGCTGCCAACTGTAGAATGAATCAAAAGAGATCAAGTTTTTCCAGAAATTCCGAAGAGCAAAACACTAATAGGAGGACAGCCATTCAAGCAACTAAACCAAAAATCAACGCAGTTTTGGATCAAGAAAACGGTTCAGAGAACAAAATATTAGGAGAAGGATATCGTTTGCATTAAAAAAATGGACTTCTTTCAGATGGTGATAAATAAAAGCTAAAACAGACAATTGCTGTTGATAAATTTCCAATTGAAGATAAAACGAACGAAAACATGCGTGTAAGCACATTTTTAAGTTCTTTCTTCGTTTTATTTATCAATTCCTCCCTCAGTTTTCGCGACAAATTTGTTGGAATAGATCTTACGCTTCAGGTTGGACCCAGAAATTTATCGATCCGACGCAGCTTGGGGATGTTGGGCGGGATTCACTCGGACTTGGGTACCACATCGATATTCAGCCACTCTATCTCCATCTCCAACGATCGCTTCAAGCAGAGGGCCGACGCCAGATCCGGCCAGAACACCGCGTCTTTGCCCATATGGTATTTCTTGATGAACGACGCAACTTCCGGAAGCCATTTCGTACTATAAATTTCCCCGTTCACTGCCAGTCCGGAGCGAAAGAAGAACGGCTTTGACACCCCCTTTTTGCTGATTGTCAGCCACAGCAGCACCTTCTTGGGGAATTCGGTGTTGAAATGAACTTCACCTCGGAGCTCACTTCCTTCGTGGGGGAAGTAAAATACGAAGTGCCCTGCCAGTCGTTGCCATCCAGGGTGAGATAGGTCTCGTCGTCCATCTCCACCGCCACGTCGCGATTTGCCGGGAAAATCGAGTTGACCATCTTATTCATCCGCTGCCGCTGCGTCATTGCCTGCAGCTCCGAAACCAGTGGACGCGACTTCTGCTTCCTGACATGTATGTTCATGTTCGCCAGGTACTTTTTCACTGTTCGGCCAGTTGAACCGACCTCCCGACCAAGCGCAAGCAGCGATGTAGCCACTTTTTCCTCGGTCTTCCTCTTCAGCATCCTTTGGAGCATCTTGTCGTTCGGAGTGGTCGGGCGTCCGGAACCGGTTTTTTTCTCGATGCTCTGATTGTTGTCTAATAGTGCCAAGGGCGTATCCGGCGTCCACAAAGTGCCAAACGATGTCCGTTTTCGACGCGGCGGGATGCCGTTCTTTGAACGCGCACACTTCTGAACGGAGTTGCTTCACTGTTTTTGCCATCACGGTTAGAGTTCGACTGATATAGCTGTCAAATTTTGTCTGCTGACTCATGGGTTACTATGATTGATGTTGCATGGGTAGTTTTGACAGTGCGGGTGAAGGTAAACCCACGAATAATCGGCCATTTTTGTCAACTTTTTTAAGAGCAAATGTTATGACTGACTGGTAGGTTTTAAATTTATTAACATCTGTAATTCTTTCAAAGCTTCGGTTTAATCAATAAACAAACTATTATACAAATTGAAAGAAAGAAACATTCCAAGGGTATATATGGGGAAAGACTTAACACAATAGGATAGTGCATTTATAAGCATACATATTCTTTATGTACACAATATTCATTTTATGAACCACAGTTCGTTGATGAAATTTGCCTCATGAACTGCAGATATATTTCTCAAGGGTTCTGTCCATGCGCGAAAAAATGAACGCTATGGGAATTGGACATGTAATTTATTGCCATTAGATACGTGTAATATGTACATTGAAGAAAAAGTGTATTGATAGTATAGGGCAACGGCAGGCTTTGAAATTGAAAGATACATGTTTGAAAATCGAGCAGAGGGCATTTGAACGGTAGTATCCGAAGTTCGTTGTTGTTCCAGATAAAGTGCTAGGTCTTCTCGATGCTTTTAACGGAAAAAAAAATGTTATTATGCATTCCGGGATTCGACCTATTATTGATTGCAATATTAGAATGTATCCAGTTTCCAAACAAAACTTGAAATATAAAGGTCCATCAAATATACAGGTAAATCCAGAAATTTTTAATATCAGTTCCAATGTTTTTGAAATGGTTAAAGAAAACCTTAAAAATGTAACAACCTATCAATTGGAAATTTGTTTTATTGAAAATTTCAAAACAAACTACATTTATTACAAGAAACCTACACAACCAGAATCACATTATGATATGGTAACAGGACCTCCCTAGCTCAATCAGTAAAGGCAGCTACAATGCAACACCATGCTGAGGTGGCTGGGTTCGATTCCTGGCTATCTAGGAAGCCCTCAATTTAATGAATTCTGATAGAGTAAGATTGCACTTGCCACACAATCATGCTAACAAAAATGGTAACTGGCATCGAAAGTCTCAATTAATAACTGTGGTGCATTTAGAACACTAATAAGCATGAAATGCCTAAAAGAAAGAAGAAGAAGATATGGTAATAATTTAGCGAAGGAAGATACACTTCTCATTATAGACGAGGTTTATAATGAAAGTGATCTCCTTTCTTCGGAAATTATTACCTATATCTTCTTCTTCTTTTTTAGCATTTCAAGCTTATTGCTTTCACAATTATCATTTGAACAAAATAAGAAGGTTGATTTGAAAATTATAGCACAGAAAAAATGTGTGCTAAGCGATCCGCCTCTTGGTACATATTTATTCAATCGGATTATTGTAACAGGTGCCCTTGTTACAAGAAACACTTGTTCTTTAGCGTAAATAGCAAGACTATATAGGGTTAGTGAACAAACTGTACGACCTCTTGGTAGTTTTAGACCAACATATATAACATTAAAACTCCTGGTTCAATATTACGCAAATAATTCTTTTTTATACTTAATGTCCTTAAGAATGTTATTAGGAATCTTGAGGGATCTCCTAGGAGTGGGTGCATAGCTATGGTAATTTGTAGTTCACCCACTGAATAGGTTTGAAAATAGGTATGAAAAAAGGTGTGAAATTTTCGTAAAATAGGATGCAGCACCGTGCAACGCAGCAAAGTTTAAATTAGGAAATAAGATGCATTGGTCCTTTATTGTCCTTTATTTATAACTTGTTCCGGTTTGCGAGATTTTCGATTGCATAAATATGTAGCCAGATGTTGAAGTTCTCAAATATGGCTACTGTTTGCTAATTGCAAGAATAAGGGGGTACAAGAGTACAAAAACAAAGTTAATAGAGAACTAATGCGAACATTATTTTACTAGTGCATTCCGAAATCCAAATAGTCCAATGTACATTTTAACTTGGCTACAGACCAATCTAACAGGTTCAATCTACAAATGCAAACGCAATAGGTCCTAAGTAACACATATCTTAATTACACGCCTACAATCACCGTTAAAAACCATACACGAATCAAAGATTACACAATTGAGTTGCAATTAAAATTTGAAAAAAATAGATATTAAAATTGTTGTCCTATTTTTTCGATTTGACACAAATGTTGCTTGAACTAATTGGGTGGACGATAGGCAAAGTCACCTAAACATATCCTTGGGGAAGAAAATAATGCTCTCCTAATAACATGATCAAACAATTGGTCAGGATGCCCGAATAAAAAAGTATTATAGATATACAATAAAATGTATTGTATCCATACAATAGAATCAATAGTATGTACAATTGATCGTATTGTCCGCGATGATAAGACAACATGCAAGGACAATGATAGGACTGTTTCTACAATAGCATATATTGTTAATTGAGATATCAACAAAAGAACAAATGGGTTGTTATGTATCTTAACAATATAACATATCACTTTTTTCTGAACAAAGTTGAGTTAATAACAAAGAATTGTATTGTTTCACAATTGTAGAAAATTCTAGCATATGGGATGAATAGAAGATCTATTGTAATTAAAATGTGAATTTTTGGTTTGGATGATGCATGAACAGTAAAATTCATGGTCGGCAATAAGTTTGGTTGATATTGTATATTATTAATTGTAATTGTATTGTTATTTTTATGCGGATGAAGCTGTTAAAAGTAACGGGCTTGAAATGCTAGCTATGGTAGCGAGCATTGAACGGTTCCGACAATACCTAGTGGGACGGTTCTTCGTTATAGACGGTTTTTCCGCCAACTCGAACAAATGTTGGCGTCTGCGGCAAATATGTTTGAGTGGTCAAGGTTTTGGTGTAAAAAATAGTTCAGAACTCGTTCGCTACGCAGCGCGAGTGAACATGTGCATTATTCGTGTCACTTGTATTTTGAGATTTAGACCAACTATGAATTTACTGTCTGAGTTTACTAAGTGGAGAGAAGTGCCCACTGTGAATTCACGTTATCAATGGGGAGTTACCAATTCCACTCTTCCCATCGAAATCGCCCTGTTGGTCCCTTTCCTACCCATTGCATTTAAATTAGGTATGAAAATTAACATGAAAGATAGTAATAATTTTCAAACCTTAGCTTTAACGATAGCGAGACATTCTCGCAATGGATGTACTTCAACACCCGAGTCACCCTGTTTCTCCCTTAGTTTTGACTTCTGTAGATTTTCCTCAATCAAAGTTGCTCGCTTCACGAATCTTCGGAGTAGTAGACGAACTAGGTATCGCACTCTCATCAGGTCCGGCGTATTCAGCTACTTTGGCAAATCAATCCTTCTGCAATGGCTTACTTTATCCTTGGCGTTCCCTCCTCCAACGTCCAATAGTATCGTTTGAATAAAGATGTCAGACCAAAATTGCCGTAGAAAGACTTCTACACCATTTCACAAAAAAACATACAATTTTTGTCACAAAAGCTGCTTTGGACAATCCAAATATTTAAAATGGTTATTCCCGTGATTGGCAAAGGGACCCGGGGTAAATTTATACCACCCTAAAGACCGTATCGCTTTTTATTAATACACCATGAAGCTGTTTGCGAAAAAGACTTTGACTTAATTTGACAGCTTTTGTTTTAATGCGTATTTTTGGCATAGTAAACAAGTGAATTATGCAGCTGAAATTATATTTTTTTCACTCAAGTGTTTTGCCCGTGCTTAACAAAATCTGAACCAGAGCTTCAAATTTAAAGTCTCAAAGAATGGGAGCTCCTCGATGGTGACATTAAAATTACCACACAACGGAAGCGACTTGAGTCCAAGTCTTCATTTTTTACATATAAGCATGGACTTTGCCTTGGTCATGATTACGTTGCAATGTTTGACGAAATCGGCCTAAAGCACGTACCAAAAAAGTGGCGATTATTCATCGATAGCAATATTTGGCATGCGACATCATTTTGTCAAATCTATAAATAGCAAATATAGAAAAAAAAGTTTAGCATTCACCTACATACTTTTAAAAATATAAATAAATCTTAAATGCAAACCACTGGAAAAAAATTTAATATGTTGTAAATATTATCTGTTCAATCTCCATAAAACTTTGTTACAATATCAGAAACACCATGATTTTCACTCATAGACGGATAGACGTTTTTGATCTACTTTCTTCGAAACATGTGTACGGCATATAAAAAGAATTTAAATGGAAAATAAACTTAAGAATAAGGCGGAATACAGAGAATTTCAGGGAGGTTTAGCGGAGAACTTAAATAAAATTCTACAAAGAACTTAAATAAAGTTTGGCAGAGAACTTCAAGGTAGATGTGTACATTCAGGTTTTTATTTATATCGGTTTTCTCACTGCAGGTTTACAATTCCCACCAGAAATATGTTATTACTTGTTTTGAATAAATGTAACGAAGATATTCTTACCATTTATTCAAAACAAATAAAAAATATTTTCTACAATTTAAAAAAAAACCCTGTGTTTATCCACCTTCCCTGAAGTTATCTGCAGAACTTCAATGGAGTTCTTTGTAGAACATTCCTGAAGTTCTTTGCAGAACTTTCCTTAAATTCACTGCTGAACTTCCTTTAATCTCTCTGAAGAAGGTCACTGCAGAACTTCCCTGAAGTTTTTTGCAGAGTTTCCCTGAAGTTACCTGCAGAACTTCCCTTATGTTTTTTGCAGAACTTTCCATAAGTACTCTGCAAAACTCCCCTGAAGTTCTCTGCAGAACTTCCTTGAAGTTCTCTGCAAAACCTCCCTGAAGTTATCTGCAGAACTTCCGTTAAGTTCTTTGTAGAATTTCCCTGAAGTTGTCTGAAGAAGTTCCCTGTAGAATTTCTCTTAAATTATCTGCAGAACTTGTTTGAAGTTCTCTGCGGAACTTCCCAAGTGTTCTCTGAAGAACTTTTGTGAAATTTTCTACGGAGCTCCCCTGAAGCTTTAAGCAGAACTTCTCTGAAGCTTCCTGCAGAACTTACCTGAGGTTCTTAACAGAAGTTTCCTTAAGTTCTCTGCTGAACTTCCTTTCAGTTTTCAGCGGAACTTTTTTGAAGTTCTCTGAGGAAATTCCCTGATGTTCTCCGAAGAACTTCCCTGAAGTTACCTGCAAAACTACCCTGAAATTACCTGTAGAGCTTCATTGAAGTTTTTTGAAGAGCTTTCTTTTAGTTCTCTACAAAACTTCCCAGAAGTTCTCTGCAGAGCTTCCTTGATGTTCTCTTAAAAAATTACCCACAGTTTTGTGAAGAACTATCGCAAAGTTGTCAGAAAAACGTACCAAGAACACCCATATTGGGGTTATCAGCCACTTATATGCACTAGCGGTAAACATTCATTACATAGTTCATAGGCAGACCAGAGCCACGCAGTGAAATAATTTTGAACTATGCAGTCGACCGCCTGAAGACAATGGACCTGAGTAAATTTCCTGAAAACAATGAATTCATGAATCCTAGAGGGTTTGAGCTGTTTAGTGGAATACTTGTAACTATAAATTAGAAGAAAAATTAGTAATCTCCATTCAATTCCAACTACCTTTGCTTATCTTCGACAGATACGCGTATTTCGTCTACAATGTGCAGACTTCTTCAGTGTCTCGTACTAATAACTCGAGTGATTTTTAATTTTTATTAAATTTTTATAAATATACTCACTCGAACAATCGCGCCGCTGAACAATAGATAATGCACTATACCCGATAATAGAATAGTGCGCAACAAAGAATCGACACAACCGTTCACAGCCGATGCGCAAAGCAGACTCGCTTTGAATTTATCTATGGGACCACAAACAAGGTTAAGTTTAAATAACGGTTGAGAGTCGATCTAGAACCGATTTTAACTAACAGTTAGGATGTTGTTAAACATGAGGATAAGCATGAGAATATTGACAACCCATAGTTAACTACACTGGAATTGACCGAAGTCAGCTAAAGTTTCACAGAGCACCAACAGAATGTGACTTGAGGGTAGTGAAGTCACTTGGGAGGCACTCTCAATGTGCAACTTCTGGTGTCCTCAATTGCAGATTAATTATGGAAGGAGAGGAATTTAACCTCTAATGTTCGAATATCTTAGGAAAAGAAATGGAAGTTCTTATGGAAGTTATATTAAAGCCCCTCCATGTTAAATTTCGGACACTTTTCTGTCAGTGAAGATTTTGAAATATTTCACGGATCGCTGAAACGTTTCTTGCCAAGAGACTAAAACTATCAAAAAGTACCGTGTTTTGTGGTTCCTAATCATTTGACCATCGCTTGACTGTGGATCGGAAGGTTGGAAGTGGAACAAATTGAAAAGTATCCTAAAAATAGACAAGAAGGTGGTGACGTGATGACAAGCAAAATTTAACTGCAAAAAGTCGTGCTAAGGAGCTTTGCACCAATTTTTTGCAAACATTTTCTTGAATCATAATGGACGACAAAACATACATACTCGAAGACTTTAATAAGGATGTGTACGAGGAAGAATGTCTGCAATAGCGGATGCTACCGTTTATCAGAAGCCATGACTCTCCAGCTCTGTTTCGGCCTGATTTGGCCTCTGGCAAAATCTAGAAGCACTGAGCTCTAGCTAAGCGGAAACTCTTCGAAACTTAGAAGAAAGCAATTGGTACCGATGATTTCAAGAGAAGACGAAAAAAAATGAAAAGGGCGTATTTGACGATACCGTCGGGACCTGATGGTGGGTGTACCACAGAAAGTTCGAGAATTTTACCGTTTCTTATGTATATATAACTCTTTTATTGTGAAACAAACATGTGGCAACGTTGCATATGAGTCGCATCACGCTTTCTCTCTCTCTCTCTCTCTCTCTCTCTCTCTCTTCATCTCTCTCCATCTTCACTCAAACAGTTTAAGCGGAAAGACGATTGTTGCTGCGAATCCTCTAAAGAAGAACCTTGAGATAATGTCGAAAAAAAAATGTTTTCCTAAAATATTTTATGCAATCTTATGTTTTATGCAATCTTATGGACCAGAAAAATTAGAAGCCGCATTAAACCCCATGTCACACTTTAGAGCTGCATCCACTATGGAGTGTTTGATTCATTCCAGTTACAACAAATCCACAGTGCAACATGTGGATTTGTTGTAACTGGAATGAATCAAACACGCTCTAAAATTTCTAGAACATTGCTGCTTATGCTGCTTACGTTACAGTATTCGGCAATTTTTCACCGAACCCTCAACAGCTGAACGAGCGGGAATTTTTTTACCGGAATACTGTAAAATTTTACAGAAATCCGGTAAATCGCTGTTCAGCTGTTGAAAGTTCGGCAAAAAACTACAGAATACTGTAAAATTTTCTTAGTGAGCATATTTAAAACGAAAATAACTAGGTTTATATTTGAAAAAATCGGTCACTCATACGATGATGCTGGAACTTGAATTAATAAAAAGGTTTTACAAGATCAGTGGTGGTAAATTTGCGTTATTCGAAAAACAGTTGCCTGCTGCAAAATGTGCAAAATGTTGAGGCATGCACATTTGCAATCGGTAATAAGTCAGCAATCAACGAAAGTCTGGGGGACATAATGTGGGTGTTGGAGTAAATCGGTAACGCAGTGTGCTGATATCCTCCTTGGAGACCGACGGCCTCCCTAGCAACCTAAGTTTTCTCAAATAAACAACTGAGAAAATTTTGTCATTTCTGTTCAAGACTCCACTCAAGCTAGTTGTAAAATAAATCCTTTCTACTGTTCAAACTTTGCTGTTCTGGTTATTTCCAACAATCAAGAGGTTATGGGCGACTCACGCAAGGATTTGGTCCACGGGATCCCGCAGTTCTCGGGCACCGGTTTCGAAAATTGGCGTTTTCGAGTGGAGAAGTATCTGAAGTCCGTGAAGCTGTTGGATATCATCAAGAAAGATCGTCCGACGGAAGCGGCCGAGCTCACGAAGTTCCAGTAAGATGACGGTAAGGCGGCGTTCCTGCTGACGTCATTCGCCCATGACGATTTGCTGCATTTGGCGCGGGACAAGGAGACGTCCAAGGAGATGTGGATGAGCCTTAAATCCGCCTACGCCAAGAAGTCCGTCTCGTCGCAGACATTCGTCAGGAAGCAACTTGCGAAGCTGCGAATGGTGGAAGGTGCGTCCGTGAAAGATCCCCTGAAAACCTTCGAAGAGCTGATCCGGCAACTGAAGCTGGCCGGAGCGAAGCTTGAAGAGAACGATATTGTGTCCCAGCTGTTTGCTACCCTTCCCGAGTCGTTCGATCCGTTGGTTACGGCGCTGGAAAATCTGGGTGAGGAACACCTGAAGCTGGATGTTATTCGCGAGCCCCTTCTTGCCGAGGAACTCAAGAAAACTGACCGGGCAGCGAATTCCTACCAAGAGAATCCTGCAGCATTTCAAAGATCGAAGCAGAAACCGGGTAAGTTCACCGTAGTAAGTGCAACCGTTGCCATAAGAAGGGGCACAAGCCCAAGGACTATCGTGTGAAGTTGAAGACGGAAGGCGGCGCATGCAAGGCTAGGTAAGGCTGCTAACGCTGCTGCTGGAGGTAAGGCGGTGGCTTTCATGACCGGAAGAGGCTCCCAAACAAAGGACGAGGGAGTGGATTCCTTCAAGCTGGATTCCGGAGCCTCGCACCACCTTGTGAATGTGAAGCACTGTTTCGCCGACCTCATGAAGCTGAAGCAACCTATCGTCATCAACGTGTCGAAGGACGATCAATCCCTGGTGCGCTGGCACCGAGGAACAATCAAAGGCGTCAGCAAGGAAGGTAATTATATCAGCCTGCATGATGTCCTCTTCGTACCAGATCTTCGAGCGAACCTGCTATCTGTGAAGAAGATGGCAAAAGCGAACCTGGATGTCACATTCACGAAAACGGAAGCGATCATGAAGCAAGGTCGTGACCTGATTGCGAGATGTCCCATGCGGGGTGACTTTTACGAGTTCGATCTCCGCGTCGATACGGTGGCGGCCAGCATGTGTGGAGCTGTGACCCGTAACCTGTGGCATCGTCGACTGGCTCATTTGGGGAGCAAGAGTTTGCAGACACTCGTGAAGCTTGACATGGTAACAGGTATTCCCGAGGAACCAAGTAACTTGGATTTTTGCGATGTTTGTGTTCTCGGAAAGCAGTGCCGAGAACCATTCACGGGTACTAGAGTCCGTGCTGCAAGACCTCTAGAACGAGTGCACTCCGATGTGTGCGGTCCAATTACACCAGCGGCTTGGGATGGTTCTCGGTACTTCGTCACCTTTATTGATGATTATACGCACTTCGCAGTAGCATATCCCATCAAGAAGAAGTCCGAGGTGTTCCAGAAGTTTCGAGAGTACGAGACCATGGCGAGTGCCGCTCTGGGGCATTCGATTTCGAAGCTGGCTGTCGACCAAGGGTGTGAGTATTGCTCCAATGACCAGCGCGATTGGTACGTTTCCAAGGGGATCCAAGTCGAGGCAACCACAGCAGAATGGAGTGTCCGAACGGTTGAATCGGACAATCGTCGACAGGGTGCGTGCGATGCTTATTGAAGGTCAAGTTCCGAAGAATCTGTGGAACGAAGCGGTTCTAGCGGCGGTATACCTGACGAACAGAAGTCCAACCACCGCTGTATCTGGCTTGAAGACTCCTGCGGAAATGTGGACTGGTCACAAGCCGGATGTGAGCAAACTACGTGTGTTCGGCTGTAAAGCATTTGCTTGGGTGTCCACGGCCCAGAGGAGGAAACTGGATCCGAAAAGCAAGCCTGCTGTGATGATCGGCTACGCGCCGAACGCCTACCGCCTGTGGGACAAAGATAAGAAGCAGTTTTTCCTGGCCAGAGATGTCAAGTTCGATAAGAGCAGTTTTCCGTTTGCCACCCAGATCCGTGACGAGACTCCTTTGGTTGTTGCTCCGTACGAGTTCGAGGATCAAGACGAGGAACACGTGCAACCCCCTGATCAGTCCGTTCAATCCGATGAGGCGCTGGTGGCTCAACATGACGACATTCTGACTGACGATGAAGAAGACGAGGTTGAAAACGACGGTGTTGACGAAACTGGAGCGCTCCCTTCGCAACTAGACCGTGGTTCAAGCAGTCCGCAAATTCCGCTTCGGAGCGAAAATGTCAAAACTTAATCCACCAAAGGGCCTGCGGAGCCCTAAAACCGACTCACTTATGCTCCACTGAACATCGGAGCCATCCAGCTAGGAGCAGCGGCAAGATCAGAAAAATTAAAATTCTGAAGTAAAATCCAAAT
>JASCZW010013294.1:0-26070 GCA_034211315.2 Aedes japonicus
CATAGTTTAACCTGAAATTACAAACTATTCTTAACTAGGTAACCTAAACCTATTGTTACCCGCCATACATGCTACTCTACGAATCACGTAGCTGATAGAATCGGTAAGAACAGAACTTAAAAGGTAACATGTATATCGATTCAATTGATCTTATTTACTATTATCTAAACTAGGACCTAGAACTATTCCCTGCAACGGTATCTTGCTACTGAACACCCACACCCGAAATTATATTAAAAGGATACTAAACGTAAGTTACAAAATTATAATATACACTAATAGCTATAGGATTAAAATTAGGTTGAGAACATAACGTAATTAATGACAGACAAGGACACTATCTACATAACATATAATTGCTAATGCGTATGTTATGTACATTACATTACATGAAAATTAATTCAACAAAAACTGTCATTATCACAGGAAATTATATTCTCGTTATTACCGGATTAAACGTCTTTCATTCGTTCCGGGCGAGAATCATAGCGTCGGAAATCTCCCGTTGAAATTGAATTTCAACAAAATATAATTTCGTTTACTGAAACGGTACGGCAGTCGGTCAAGTCAAATGCCGCGAAGTGGTGCTAAGTCCGATGCGAAAAGCGTTCGTAGTGGATCGCATAAAAGTGGCGTGATGATGGAAGAAATTGCTATAGGTGGTGATGGTGGTGGAAATGCTTGCCGAACGTGTCAAGGCCCCGACACTGATGAGATGGTCCAGTGCGATATATGTGACGGATGGCATCATTTTTCCTGTGTAGGCGTATCAGAGGAGGTTGCTGACAAGAGCTGGAGCTGTACTAACTGCGTGACCGCGAAATGGATTCAGCGCACTAAGGCAGCCTCGGATGGAGCACCAATAAGGGAAGACGTCATCCAGGATCGGAGATCGATGCAGGACCTGAGCATCGAGAAGATCGTGACAAGCAGCCGTGGTAATCCAGTTATTGCTTCTGCTGCAGCATCGCAAAAGTCAGCTAAATCGCTGACAGTTCCGTCTATCAACCAGAACCCTTCATTTATGGATTCAACACCCGGTCAACAGAAGCAGCATTCACCAATGCTGAACCTAGGTGGATCAGTGATTGGTACTAATATTCATTCGGGTCCATCATCGCTGAAGTCAGCTAAATCGTTGGCAGTTACATCGAGTGGTAAACAACAACCGTTTCAAGAATCAATACCTAGTCATCAGAATGAGAAGAAGTCATTTCCAACTGCAGAACTGCCAATGGTCGATGTAGTAGAGACGCTTTCGGATATTTCTATTTCTTCGTCGCAAAAATCAGCGAGAAACCGTGCCAAGCTCCAACTAATGAGATTGCAGGAAGAGCGAGCTTTTCAGCAGCAGCAAGAAGAGCGCAGAAGACTCGCCGATGAAAAGTCAGCCCAGGAGTATAAAGAATATCTAAACAACAAGTACAAAATTCTTGAGGAATTGGCGAGTGAGAAAGGATCAAGTAGAAGCTCCAAATGCTCCCACCGTCGGGTTATAGAATGGGTTGAAACAACCAATCTTACACCCACAGAGACAGCCAAACTTGCTGCTCGGGAACAAGCCCGGGGCGAAGGTGACCTTCAAGAACAACAACGAAAGGAACAGCTACAGCAACATCAGCTTAGGGAACTACAATCCCAACGTCAAGAAACAGTATTGCAACAGCAACAACAGAAACAACAGCTACATGCAGTAAAGTTACGGCAGCAGCAGCAATTGCAGTTAGAGCGAGAGCAGCAGTTTCGGCAATACCAACAGGAACAGCAACACGAGCAATTACGAAAGGAAAATCTGTTGCGACAACGACAAGAAGAGTTGCAGTTGGAAGTAGACACCATTGATCGGATGTGGGAACAGCAGTTGGAACAGGAGCAACATCTACGCGAGCAGCAACACCAGTTTTCGAATCGGTTTAATGGCCAAGGAGTCAGCAAGCGAGCGGAAACTCTGGAACCCAAGTCTCCGAATGTTAATCCTGAAGCCAATGAAAATGTATGCAGAGAGTCGATACGTGGAAGATTTGAACAATTTGTTCCTGATGCACTACCGCAGTCCACGCAGTTGCATCCGAGGAGTCGAACTATCTGCAAGAACCAACGGCAAATCCAAACGATAGACCGACTAGAAGATCGTTAGCAAACTCGTCGATAGCGGAAGATTACGATCAGTTCCAGCTTTCCCGTTCTCAGATTGCAGCGCGCCAAGCAGTCTCCAAAGATTTGCCTACGTTTTCTGGCAATCCAGAGGAGTGGCCAGTTTTCATATCCATGTACAATCGAACGACTACGATGTGTGGATTTACGGAGGATGAAAACATGGTTCGACTGCAGAAAAGTCTGAAGGGTAAAGCCTATGAGGCTGTCAAGTGTCGACTGATGCATTCCGGAAACGTTCCTGGTATACTGGCAACCCTGAAGATGCTGTTTGGACAACCCGAGGTGATCGTGCAATCACTCATTGCGAAGGTAGGCTCTTTGACGCCGATTCGAGAAGACAAGCTAGAAACGCTAGTGGACTTTGCGGTGAACGTCCAAAACTTCTGTGCCACCGTAGACGCGTGTGGACTAAAGGAGTATATGTACAACATTAATTTGCTTCATCAGCTTGTCTTTAAATTACCACCGTCGCTCAAACTAAACTGGGCACAGCACCGTCTTACATTGCCAACGGTTAACCTAGCGACCTTCAGTAAGTGGATTTATACGTTGGCGGAAGCAGCGAGTGTCGTCGTGAATCCACCGGTGATATATGATGGGAAGTCTACTCGAACCGAAGTGCGGGGACCGAAGAAAGGAAATACGTATCTGAACGCCCATTCTGAAACCTTTCCTACAAAGGAGGATCGCAGTAGCGACTGTGAAGACCATACTGTCTCAGCAACAACTACGTCGAAGGAAACCTGTCCAATCTGCAAGGGCAGTTGCAGGTCAGCTGATAAGTGTAAACGTTTTCTGAAACTATCAAGGGAATTTCGGTGGGCCGCTATAAGGAGTTCGGATTCTGTCGCACATGCCTACATATCCATAAAGGATATTGTAAAGCTAAACCATGTGGCAAAGACGGGTGCACCTACCGACATCACGAGCTGCTGCACAACAACACCAAGGAAAAGCCAAAAAATACCACCGAAACTACAGCCGGACGTGAGCAATCTCCGATACCCAGCACTAGCAATTCCGGATGCAACACTCATCAGACAACCGTCAGCTCTGTACTATTCCGTTACATTCCAGTAGTGCTGTACGGAAACAAGCGAGCAATACGCACGTACGCATTTTTGGATGAGGGTTCTGCGCTTACGTTGCTAGACCAAGAGCTTGCTAACGACCTACAACTTGATGGTAGAGTAAAACCCTTGTGTCTCCGATGGACTGGAGGAACCGAACGACATGAGGCGGATTCTCGCATTTGTAATCTCCACATTGCTGGTGCTAAGAATGAAAGCAAGAAATTCCTCATGAGCGACGTTAGGACGGTGAAGGAACTGCTATTGCCGCAGCAAACAATGGACATGTCTGAGTTATCACAGACTTATCCGCATCTTCGAGATTTGCCGATCGAGTCCTACCGTGATGCTCGTCCACGCATCCTCATAGGGATGAAGCACGCCCAGCTCAGTCTCAGCCAGAAAAACCGCGAAGGAAAAGGCGGTCAACCAATCGCCGTGAAGACACGGCTTGGATGGACCGTTTGTGGAGGAGGGAGGTCCGAGAACGAAGCAAACTTACATCATTACACTTTTCACGTGTGCCCCTGTAGTGTGCAGACAGACGAAGAGTTACACCAAGCCATGAAGAACTACTTCTCGCTTGACAGCCTCGGTGTGACTAAATCGGATAACGCGCTTCTGTCAGTTGAAGATGAACGAGCATTATCTCTGCTTCAGTCACTCACCCGCCGTAAGGAAGATCGATACGAATCCGGTCTGCTTTGGCGGTACAACGACGCTCGCTTGCCTGACAGTCGGTCAATGGCGCTGAGGCGATTCCAGTGCCTGAAGAAACGGATGGAGAAGGACCCGGAACTGACGAAAATCCTGCAAGCTAAGATTACCGAGTATGTGGAGAAGGGATACATCCGGAAGCTCACCGATGAAGAGATCAACCAGAAGATTCCGCGACGCTGGTATTTGCCAATCTTTCCAGTTACCAACCAGAACAAACCAGGGAAGGTACGGATTGTGTGGGACGCAGCGGCCACCGCCCATGGAACGTCCCTGAACTCAGCCCTGTTAAAAGGACCAGATCTGTTATGCTCACTTCAGCGATTCTGCTACAGTTTCGGGAACGCCGCATCGGGCTGACCGGTGATATCCGTGAAATGTTCCATCAGGTACTGATCCGAGCCGAAGACCAGTTATGCCAGTGTTTCTACTGGTTGGACGACAATGGAGCCATAGTAGTGTACGTGATGCAGGTTATGACTTTCGGGGCATGCTGTTCCCCAGCACTGCTCAGTATGTAAAAAATACCAACGCGGAGCGATTCGCGAACAAGTATCCAGGTGCCTGCGAAGCTATCACGAAGTCGCATTATGTGGATGATATGCTCGTCAGTGTGGATACTGAGGAGCAAGCCATTCAGCTGGCTAAGGACGTTAAGCATGTCCATGAGCAGGGCGGCTTTGAGATCCGAAATTGGGTTAGCAATTCAAGAGAAGTACTAGCAGCACTGCAGGCTGTCGACACGGGTGAAAAATGCCTCGACCTATCTATCGATGCAGGCACTGAGAAGGTGTTAGGCATGTGGTGGAACACGATCGACGATGTCTTCACGTACAAAGTTGGATGGAACCGCTATGATCCGGCTCTGCTAGGAGGCCAGCGCCGTCCCACGAAGCGAGAAGTTCTGCGTGTTTTAATGACCATTTTCGATCCGCTAGGTTTGATCTCTCACTTTCTATCCTTTTTGAAGATTCTGCTCCAGCAAATCTGGCGATCCGGAGTTCAGTGGGACGAAGAAATCGACGACGATGCTTACGAAAAATGGAAAGTTTGGCTGCATATTTTACCCCGAATTGAACAGGTTCGTGCTACAACTCCGAATATCCAGCTGATAAAGCCGACGATATCCAACTCCACACCATGGTGGATGCCAGCGAGAACGGCATGGCCGCCGTTTGCTACCTGCGTTTAGTGAAGACCGGAACCATCGTCTGTTCCATCGTCGCTGCTAAAACGAGAGTTGCTCCTCTGAAATTCACCTCGATCCCTAGAATGGAACTAGCAGCTGCTGTTCTCGGCGCCCGCTTAGCTCGCACTGTCGAAGAGTCACTGTCCATCAGGATCTGCAGAAAGGTATATTGGTCAGATTCCAGAGACGTCCTATGCTGGATCAACTCGGATCATCGTCGCTACAGCCAATACGTCGGCCACAGAATCAGCGAGATCACCGAGATATCGGAAGCACACGAATGGCGGTGGGTACCGAGCAAGCTGAACTGTGCTGACGACGCCACCAAGTGGAGTAGCTTACCAGATATGTCATCCGATCACAGATGGTTCAAAGGAGCTGACTTTCTCTGGCACGCGCAAAAGATTGGCCGCCGTCACCACTTCTTAGCGGGTCTACGGATAACGAACTTCGCCCATCCTTTCTGGCACTTCACGTACCGTCGGAGCCCGTCATCTGTGTCAGCAATTTTTCAAGCTGGAAGAGGCTCATCAAAGTTGCCGCACTCGTTCATCGTTTTGCAAAGAACTGTCGCCTGAAGCACGCCAGGAGATCGATCTGCACGGGACCACTTACAGCAAACGAACTGTTGATTGCAGAATATTCGCTGATACGTCTGGCGCAACGAGAAATGTACCCAGACGAAGTCGCTGCTCTTCAGGAAGTCAATGGTTACAACTCTTCCACAAGTGCTGTTGCGTCCACGCCGCAAGAACGATCTAAAACAAAATATCTCCCGCCTTATTGACAACGAGCACCACTGACAACAGCCGACCGATGAGTGAAGAAGACCGCTATAAAGAAGTAAGAACGGCTATAAAACAACAGCACATCGAAGAATTCATTTCAGTTTTGTACAAGCATCCGATTAGGATACAACCATTTCGACCCAACCCGACCCGAAAGCAACAGCGGCAGTAAAGGGAAATTACCACCCCGACCCGACAGCAGCAGAACGAGTGCAGCTGTACCAACGGACGACGAGCAGCAGAGCATTGGCGCTGCTTGCTACCTACCGTGTGTCAACCGATTAGTGGTAAAAAGAGGAAAATAAAAGAGTTGAGAATTTCCGACTTCCTTCTTTTTACTTTTAATCCCGCTCGAACTTGCCCAACCAAGAGGAGTCTTACACCCGTTCAGGCAACCAAATTCCGCAATCAGAAGTCCCCTTTATACAGTCCACACCCAAGGAATCCACACCGAACATTGGTCCAGACGAACCGGATTGGACTTCTGATTGCTTTCCGAGGACGTGTGAAGGAAAAAGGCGACGGTAAGCATCACACCGAAGAAAAGTGCAGCGATGTCAGTGCAACGAACCCCTGTCAAGGGTGACAAATCGGAAACATTCGAGGGATTTTCCGATGAGTCCATCCTGCAATCCGAGAAGACCGAGCAGCCAGTCGCTGCAGCCAACGATGAAGCAAGCGAGCAGCTGAAATCACTTTCTCGCCAGCGAGCGCAGGTGATGACGAAGATGATTCGCATTTACAATTGTGTGAAGGACACCGAACTTGGCTTATCACAGTTGAAGGTAGAAGTCAAGAAACTGGAAGCAGCGTACACCGAGTTTTCTGGCTTTCACAGTCGGATTATTGCCATCGTTCCGGAGAATCAAATCGATGAGCAAGAAAGAAACTATGTGCGATTCGAAAAGCTGTACGATTGGACTTCCGCCCAAGTCGAATCGCTGATCATCAAGCGCGATCAACCCAAACCACCGCAAGTCATCATACAACAGCAGCCCCTCAAAGCGCCTATTCCGACGTTTGATGGGGAATATACCAACTGGCCGAAGTTCAAGGCCATGTTTACAGACGTGATGGCTCAATCCCGGGACTCCGACGCAGTGAAGCTCTACCACCTCGATAAAGCCTTGGTAGGAGCTGCCGCTGGAATACTCGACGCAAAAACGATCAACGAAGGGAACTACAAGCAAGCATGGAAGATTCTCTCGGAAAGATACGAAAACACCCGAGTGATAGTGGAGACGCACATCCGTGGTCTCTTATCGCTGAAAAGGATGACATCCGAAGCCAGCAAGGAGTTACGAAGCCTTCTCGATACGTGTACCAAGAATGTCGAGAGCTTGGAGTACATGCAACAAGAGATGTCTGGTGTGTCGGAGCTGATTGTAGTTTACCTACTCACAGCAGCACTGGACAATTCAACACGCAAGCACTGGGAACAATCTCTTGCATCTGGTGAGCTGCCAACGTACAAAAAGACGGTTGTTTTTCTGAAGTCACACTGTCAAGTTCTGGAACGTTGTGAAACCGCAAACAAAATACCGAATACGAAGACGACGCCTACACCAAAGCAGCTCATACCGACCCCGAAGTTCGTTAGTCGAGCTCATGCCGCTTCATCGACCGATTCAGAGGCCACAGAGAGGTGTGACTTTTGCAACGGTACGCACTTCAACTACCAGTGTAACAAGTTGAACACCTTTACCAGCAGTGAGAAGATGCAAAAAGTACGCGCTGCAGGCGTTTGCTTTAATTGCTTGCGAAAGGGACATCGATTAAGTAACTGTACATCAACGAAGACATGCCGAAAGTGTCAGAAGAGACACCATACACAGCTCCATAACGACGAATTCGATCCGAAGCAAGAATCCCGCTCTAACGTGTCAACTATTCCGAAGGACGAAACACATCGTCAACCAGCGACGCCCGTTCCGACGTCGATCCAATCGAACGAGTCGGTGTCGACAACTTGTGCGTGCAACCATGGCCAATCATCTCAGACCGTCTTGCTTCAGACTGCAGTTGTCTTGGTAATGGATCAACGTAACCAACTGCAGCCATGCCGCGTTCTCCTGGACTCTGGGTCCCAGGTGAACTTCATCACCGAAAAGATGGCCAACATCATTGGTATCAAGCGACAGCCCGCTAACGTAGCGATTGCAGGAATCAACAACCTACGAACGACCGCCCGTGAGAAGGTAAATATCGAAATTAGATCTCGTTGCAGTGATTTTCGTGCCAAGTTGGAGTGCTTGATAACGATGAAGGTGACAGGTATCATCCCATCTCGAAGCATCGACGTCACAAGCTGGAACATTCCAAGTAACGTTCAACTTGCTGATCCATCATTCTTCCGCGCCGGTAGCATAGACATGCTGATCGGAGCAGGAATCTTTTTCCAACTCATGAAGCCAAACTACATCACAATCGACGACAGATTGCCTGAGCTACGAGAGTCACAGCTGGGTTGGCTGGTTGCAGGCGCAATGCAGTCAGACAATTCAACCGAGGATCTACGATACTCCCAAGTGGCATCGATCCAAACCGTGGAGGATTGGATGCAAAAATTTTGGGAAATTGAAGAGGTTCCGAATGCATCATCGAACTCAACCGACGAACAACGATGTGAAGATCATTTCGCGGCAACGCACTTCCGTGACGATGACGGAAGGTTCGTTGTCAGACTTCCGTTAAAGGACAATGTACACCAACTGGATAGCTGTAGGTCGCTAGCCTTGAAGCGATTTTACATGCTTGAGAACCGACTTCAACGCAATCCTGAACTGAAGGTCCAATACGTGGATTTTATTCGGGAATACCAGGCGCTTGGCCATTGCCGAGAAATCAACGAGACGAGCGACGATCCGAAGTTGCAAAACTACTATTTGCCTCATCATGCAGTACTCCGACCAAACAGTTCTACAACCAAGTGTAGAGTTGTTTTCGACGCCAGCGCAAAATCATCCGACGGCAATATTTCCCTCAACGACGTACTACTGGTGGGACCGGTGGTACAGAGCGAGTTGTATATGATTCTTTTACGATTCCGGATCCACAAGTACGTCTTCACGGCGGACTTAACGAAAATGTACCGTCAAATACGACTGCATCCGGACGACACACACTACCTGAGAATATTCTGGAGAGAATCCCCGAGCGACCGTCTGAAAGTCCTAGAATTGACAACCGTCACCTACGGGACCGCATCAGCCCCTTATCAAGCAACACGGAGTTTGGTACAACTCGCCGACGATGAAGCCGAGAAGTTTCCAATGGCAGCCAGGATCATTAAAAAGGACTGCTATGTGGACGACGTATTGTCGGGAGCCGATACACTCGATGAAGCATTGGAAGCGCAGCGTCAGCTGAAGACTATGTTGGGAAAGGCACGATTCCCAATTCACAAATGGTGTTCCAATTCTGAAGAGTTCTTGGAAACCATTCCACACGAAGAGCGAGAAACCCCGAAGCCCTTGGAAGACAGCGATATCAACCAAGCCATCAAGGTTCTTGGTCTACTCTGGGATCCGACATCTGACGAGTATCTACTCGCTGGAGAACTGGAATTAGCCACAACAACGAACCAACCCTGGACGAAGCGAAGAATCTACTCCGACGTGGCGAAACTATTTGATCCCCTAGGTTTGTTTTCGCCATCCATCGTACTGGCCAAATTGCTGGTGCAACAGTTATGGCAGCATAAACAGGGCTGGGACGATTTTGTAGACGACATCATCAGTCAACAGTGGAACGAGCTGCGACAATCGTTGCACGTATTAAAACAGTGTTCAATTCCACGCCAAGTAACCATCGAAGGAGCAGTGCAATTCGAACTACATGGATTCGCGGACGCCTCCACGAAAGCATATGGAGCGTGTCTGTACATAAGAAGCATTCTTCCCGACGAAACAGCCACGTCACGCTTGCTGACCAGCAAGTCGAAGGTGGCGCCTCTCCACGACATGTCGATTCCGCGCAAGGAATTGTGCGCCGCGCTCCTACTATCTCGCTTGTTGGACAAGGTAATTGAGAACATTAATATCCATTTCGAGCAGGTGACGTTGTGGTCTGACAGCCAAATCGTGTTGGCTTGGCTCAAAAAGCATCCATCTCAACTAGAAGTATTCGTTCGCAACCGTACAGCAGAGATACGGAGACTCACTGAAGGCTATCAGTGGAGCTACGTCCGGTCGCATCTTAATCCGGCAGACTTAGTTTCGAGAGGTATGTTGCCAATCGATCTCATCACGAGTGGACTATGGTGGGACGGTCCTAAGTTCATCAACGAGTCGACCATCGCAATGGAGCCGCTGCAAACAATCGCCGACAGCGAGCTGCCTGAATTAAAGCCTTCGACAGTGACGATGACTGCAATCATCGAGCAACCGCTACCAGTCTTTCGGAAATACGATTCTTTCCGGAAACTACAACGAATTATCGCATGGGTTCTCCGTTTCGTGAACAACATGAGGAAGCAATCAACCGAACGAGTAATGAAGAAATACTTGACCATCAATGAGCTTCGCCAATCATTGTTGGTGATTGTTCGGGTGGTGCAACACGTCGAGCTGAGTGACGAGATCCAGCGTCTTCAGTCAAATTCGAAATGCAAGCGAATCGGACCGCTCAACCCGATTTATGTCGACAACGTTCTGCGTGTGGGTGGTCGCCTTAGCCATTCGCGTCTACCTGACGAATCGAAGCATCAGCTCATCTTGCCGCACACTAGCCCAGTGATAGAGATGCTGATACGGACAATGCACATAGAGCAGCTTCACGTTGGACCTAGCGGATTGCTAGCGACAATGCGACAACGGTTCTGGCTGACGAATGCCAGATCAACAATACGAAAGGTCACCAGGTCATGCTTGACATGCTTCCGAACGAATCCAGCCGATGTTAAGCAACTAATGGGTGAATTACCAATCCAACGTGTAACTCCTTCGCCGCCATTCTGTGTAACTGGTGTCGATTATGCCGGACCCATTGTTGTGAAGCAGGGATCCTACCGACCGAAACAGATCAAGGCATACATTGCAGTTTTTGTGTGCCTTTCAACAAAAGCCATCCATCTGGAATTGGTGTCTGACCTGACGACCAACGCGTTTATCGCAGCTCTCCGACGATTTATTGGCCAATATGGAGTGCCTTCAGAAATCCATTCGGACAATGGTACAAATTTTCATGGTGCCAAGAACGAATTGCACGAACTCTATGACCTATTCCGCCGAGACACCGAAGTCGACCGCATCATCAAGTATTGCCAGATCAAGGAGATTGATTGGCACTTCATTCCGCCCGGTGCTCCTGAGTTTGGTGGCCTGTGGGAGGCAGCCGTGAAATCGACGAAGACGCACCTGAAACGAATAGTAGCTAATTCAGTACTTAGTTTTGAGGAAATGACTACCGTGTTACGGGAAGTACAAGCAGTGTTAAATTCTCGTCCACTGTTTGCCGTTTCCAACGATTCAACCGATCCTGAGGTGATAACACCAGCCCATTTCTTGATCGGTCGCCCAATGAACGCGTTACCAGAGCCATCAAAGAACGAAACAAAATCAGTCGACTGTCCCGCTGGCAGCATTGTCAACTCATGCGCGAGCACTTCTGGCGAGCCTGGTCCAGAGAATATTTGATGAGTCTACAACCTCGAAAAAAGAATTGGACGACGATGGACAACGTTAAGCCAGGTATGGTCGTGCTTCTACACGACAACAATCGACCGCCGCTATGCTGGAAACTCGGCCGAGTAATTTCGGTATACCCCGGTGCCGACAACTTGGTTCGAGCTGTGGACGTTTTGAGTGAAGGAACGGTCTACCGACGTCCAATAACAAAACTGTCTATACTACCAACAGAGGATAACCAACGCCTACTTGACGACAATACAACGAAGTAGTAGTAACGAAACGTTCCAACGAGGCCGGTGTATGTTGCGTCCACGCCGCAAGAACGATCTAAAACAAAATATCTCCCGCCTTATTGACAACGAGCACCACTGACAACAGCCGACCGATGAGTGAAGAAGACCGCTATAAAGAAGTAAGAACGGCTATAAAACAACAGCACATCGAAGAATTCATTTCAGTTTTGTACAAGCATCCGATTAGGATAGAACCATTTCGACCCAACCCGACCCGAAAGCAACAGCGGCAGCAAAGGGAAATAACCACCCCGACCCGACAGCAGCAGAACGAGTGCAGCTGTACCAACGGACGACGAGCAGCAGAGCATTGGCGCTGCTTGCTACCTACCGTGTGTCGACCGATTAGTGGTAAAAAGAGGAAAATAAAAGAGTTGAGAATTTCCGACTTCCTTCTTTTTACTTTTACTCCCGCTCGAACTTGCCCAACCAAGAGGAGTCTTACACCCGTTCATGCAACCAAATTCCGCAATCAGAAGTCCCCTTTATACAGTCCACACCCAAGGAATCCACACCGAACAAGTACTGTCCCAAAAGCTAGCTCCCTGTACCAACTATCGCCATGGTTGGACGAAAGTGGAATCCTGCGCATGCGAACGCGCATTGCTGCTTGCCATTACGCCACCGACGACGCGAAGCGACCGATAATTCTCCATCGAAACCACCACACCACCACCCTGATCGTAGCATACTACCATCACAAATACCACCACCAAAACCATGAAACCGTTATAAACGAAATACGACAGAGGTTTCGTATCCCACATCTACGTGCCTGTTACGAGCGAATGAAAAATCTTGCCAGCGGTGCAAGAACCAGCACACAGCACCTAGCCCACCATACATGGCTGATCTTCCACCAGCCCGCCTCGCCGCTTATTCAAGGCCATTTACGCATGTGGGAGTAGACTATTTCGGGCCGATCGAAGTCGTCGTTGGAAGGAGAGTTGAGAAGCGGTGGGGAATGTTAGCGACCTGCCTAACCGTGCGAGCAATTCACATTGAACTTGTGCATTCGCTAAGTACAAGTTCGTGCATCATGGCGATCCGCAACCTCATTGCACGCCGTGGTACTCCGCTGAAGATCTACAGCGACCGAGGCACAAACTTCGTCGGCTCCAGTCGGGAACTGAAGCAGGCAAACGAAGCACTCAATCACGATGATCTGATGAGAGAGTTTGCAAGATCTGGAATCGAATGGGTGTTCAACCCACCGTTGTCGCCACACATGGGTGGCAGCTGGGAGCGGCTAATTCGCACCGTCAAGAGCAACCTGATGGTTGTTTGTTTATCGAAGAGGCCATCCGATGAAGTACTCCGCAATCTGCTAGCCGAAGTGGAGAACACCGTCAATTCGAGGCCGCTAACCCATGTACCGATAGACGAGGATTCGGCTCCAGCGTTGACACCGAATCATTTCTTGCTTGGTTCGTCCAGTGGTTCTAAACCGCTGACTAATCTCGACGACAGCGGTGCAATTCTCAGGCAGAATTGGTGCACGTCGCAGATTCTCGCCAACCAATACTGGAAACGCTGGATATCGGACTACCTACCAGAGATCACACGTCGTACAAAGTGGTTCCACCGTGTAAAACCAATCGCCGTGGGCGATATCGTGGTCATTGCTGACCCCTCCATGCCTCGCAACTGCTGGCCAAAGGGTAAAGTTATCAGCACCAAGACCAGTCAGGACGGACAGGTTCGGTCTGCAACCGTGAAGACAGTGAACGGTATCTACGACCGTCCGGCAACGAAGTTGGCGGTATTAGACGTCCGGTGCGACGGAGAGTAAGTCAACCACGGGTTTGGCGTACCCTGGGGGGAGTGTTCGCCACACTGGCCTGAGCGCACCTACCTCTGAGTACCTACGAGTGTCAAGCCGTACAGTGAGTCGACACTGTAGTGACAGTGGAATGACAAAAAGATCTGTCATAGCTGGTGAGTACGGGACAGAAGAGAAAAAGAAAGATAGAAAGAAAACAACAACAGTGAACAGGAAAGTAATAATTCGACTTCGAGCATAAAGTTACTTAAAGAAAATTATTCCAGTGAGCTTAATTATAGGTAAACCTTAATTTAATAATTTATCTCGATCTGTACACCTAAACACTAAAATTGGTAAGCTAAATGCATAAATGCTAAAATGCTAAATGCAACATAAACATAGTTTAACCTGAAATTACAAACTATTCTTAACTAGGTAACCTAAACCTATTGTTACCCGCCATACATGCTACTCTACGAATCACGTAGCTGATAGAATCGGTAAGAACAGAACTTAAAAGGTAACATGTATATCGATTCAATTGATCTTATTTACTATTATCTAAACTAGGACCTAGAACTATTCCCTGCAACGGTATCTTGCTACTGAACACCCACACCCGAAATTATATTAAAAGGATACTAAACGTAAGTTACAAAATTATAATATACACTAATAGCTATAGGATTAAAATTAGGTTGAGAACATAACGTAATTAATGACAGACAAGGACACTATCTACATAACATATAATTGCTAATGCGTATGTTATGTACATTACATTTACATGAAAATTAATTCAACAAAAACTGTCATTATCACAGGAAATTATATTCTCGTTATTACCGGATTAAACGTCTTTCATTCGTTCCGGGCGAGAATCATAGCGTCGGAAATCTCCCGTTGAAATTGAATTTCAACACTTTTTCAGTTTCTCTCACAACAGGACTAGAATACTAAAATACTATTATAAAATTTAAACAAAAGCACCAAAGCTGAAAAGAGAAATCCTTGTCATGAGATCATTGCACGAAGGCGTCATCAATGCAGCTTTGACAGTTCAGGAAGCTTGTTTACGTGGACTTAGAATATTTTCGGTAAGATTTTGTGCTCAGAATTTGTTGCGATTGAATTTAACTTGCCGGAAAACAGACACCAGTGCTTATTTTTACATCATTTCCTGAATCTAATCGTACAGAATCCGGAAAAAGCCAATGAAAAATTTCGTTCAGTGGTCCAAATTCCAACACCTTGTAAACAAGCTCCCTGAACTGTCAAAAGAAGTGAGGTTAATAGATTCGGTGCAAGGATCTATTGAAAATTCTATGTATGAACACTCAAAAAAATCTTCACGTTATTTCCACGTAACTTTCACCTGAACACGTAACCAAATCTTCTTCAGTAGAATCAGGTGAACATTACGTGACAGTGAATTGTACGTGAAAAATCACGTAACAATTATGTGATTTTCACGTAGAATGTGGATTTACGTGGAAATCACGTAGCTCTTACGTGTTTATTACTGGTTTTGGCAGTGGAAGAAAATTACGTGCGTTTCACGTGGATGTGATGTGTCGATTTTTTTGAGTGGATCAATCAAATAACAAGAAGTAAACATGAATTTATCATCATCATCGTAAGAATGTCGGAAATGATTGTCCATAACGATCCGCCGGCACGCTCAACGAATATTTTATTGTGACGTTAACCATGAGAAGCAATTACAGTAACTGTTCGCTAACTGGGTGCTGTTTAACTGGGCTGCTTTTTAACTGGGCGTTCGCTAACTGGGCTATAGCCCAGTTAAAAAGCAAATAAGCTTCAAAAAACAGCATTTGACATTTTGTTGTCAAAATCAGCAAGGGGCATGTAAAAGGCATATGAGTTTCGTAGAGGATTGAAACATGGTTAAACTGTACGAAATTGAGTCGTAATTCCATACAAACTAAGTAAAACATTTTGCACAATAAACTACATTGCAATAACGCATAAGACATAAAAACATGATTTAATTTATGTATTATGCAATGAAATATCCCAACCGAAATCTAATCGAAAGCCCCCTTGAAGTTTATTTACATTTAAAATGTCAGCCCAGTTACCGAGCAGCATCCGCTAACTGGGCTGTGCACTTAGCCCAGTTAGCAAACGGTTGCTGTATCTAAATTTTCGAATTTGAAAAAACGCGAAAAGTCGCAGTTATGATCGTTTTCTAAAATATCCACTCCTAATTGATGAGACCAAGGAAATGAAAAAAAACGCGGTTTGCTTTTCCATCCATTTTATTTGTTAAACACTAGGCAGGTTTTATACTTTACATAATTAAATTAAATCTTTATCAATCGAACCACAAATTTCTATCGTTAAAATTTACCAGTAAGCTTCCCACTAAAGCTTACTAAAGGTGTGATCTACTTGTTAGTTTGCTGTTCTTCGGGATTCACGTGCAAAACTTTGACATTTGAGGTGATTCTTCTTGGTATTTTGCACCAAACAAACACGAGATTTAATCGTGAATTACTTTTTGGGTAAAATTTGTAGCTTATTCAACTTGATCAAATCATTGTCTTGTTCATAAGACTACAACTTCTCGCATTTTCATTTTTGGCGAGATGTAAGCAAACATAATTTATGTTTAGGATTATTCGTAGTATTAACCGGGTTTGCGCCGCATGGTTTTCGATCTTTGCAGAAGAAAATTAATAGAAATACAAACTCGGTTAGAATTTAGCAGAACTTCCAGCGATTTCCGCACTCGTTGCAGAGAACGAATGTCGTCATCGGTTCATCGGAGCTTCTTGTTTGCAGCTGATTGTAGGTACAGTTACGTTTCTTACATTTGCCGCACTTGAGAAGGTCGGTTTTGGTTCCCTGGTTAGTAGCCAGTTGAGCGTCGTTGATTGCTTCTTTAACGAAACGATCACGCAGGTTCTTCATCTCGTCACTGGCCATCTCCTCGGGGGTCATTTTGGCGAGTCGTTGCGCGGTAATAGCACCGCAGACAAAGTTACCCCTCAAGCTAGGATTTTTCGGATCTTTCAAATTGGCCACCCGGGAACGCACCCGGTTCTTGTACTTCATGTCGGTGTTTTTGAACTCAGAATAAATTGCCTCTTCAAGCTCATCCGCTAATTCTTCCGGAGATTGACAGCCTTCTGGTTGGTCTCCATCGATCCGCAGAGAATTGGCCAACATCTCGCGGCACTTCAGGCGAACGGCATCGGTTGTGTTGCTCGACTGAGACGGGAAACTAGTTTGGACTGGCTTTTAGCTTCCTTTTCCTTTTCGGATTCCTTTTTGCTGTTGCTGTCCGATTTGGTGCTATTCTTGCTTGAGGACTTGCTCGATGACTTCGACGATTCCTTGGTTGATTCCTTCGAAGGTGGTGTCGCAGCTAGGAACCGTTTCCAACTTTTAATCAGTGACTTTGCCAAGCTAATGACCTCATCATCCTTGCTGCACTTGCGCAGTTCATTAACGGTCATACCAATACGCGTCTTTGTCAGTATGTCGAGATCAATATTCAAACGCTGCAGCTCGCGGAGCAGATCGAGCGCTTGCTCCTGGCCCTGAAACAAGAATGGATGATTATTTGTTTTACCATTTTAATGAAATTTGTATTTTAGTCGCAGTCGATAAGCATGGGAATGGTCACTTAAATTACAAGTCTACAGGACCGGGGTGTTCCAGCGCATGGAGTTACAATAATAGCGCAAATCAATTCTATAGTTTATACCAACTATAAGAATGCTATTGGAGCCACTCCCAAAGTGTGATGGTTTTTTTTTATTGAGAAAACAAAGTAATTTATATTAAAGCATGAGAGCCAATTTAGATCGGTTTACACCAATAGTACGGACACTGTTGGAGCCACTCACAAAATCGAATAGTGGTTTACTTGTTTCTAGATATATGGCCCAGTGAGTATTAGAACGAATAATATGGATCATAATTATTTATGATCACCACCACCCGCCCACCACATCTCACCGGGAAGCAGCTTTTTTGTTCACTCGATCACTCGTGCCACCGAACAATAGGTAACCGAAACAATTTGAAAACGCGATATATCCGATAACAAAATATTGCGCAACAAACCCTCGACACAACCTTTCACAGCCGATGCCCGACGCAGGCTTCCTGATTTTCGCGAACTGTCAACTTCTACAACTACTCTATAAAAACTATTTCACATCAGGAACCGATATCTGCAACAAGCAAGTTAACGTCCCAATGAGCACTCTACACTTTAAATCACGATTGAGGGATTTCGCGAAATAAGCGCACCAGAAGCAACTTCTGTCAACTTTATGCTTCTATTGATGTCCAAGCTCTTTGTTTAGTACCAACTGGGGAGACTTGGTCCTACACCCAATGATTTCATTATCTCCAATCCGCTCCACAAATCGCAAAGTTTTGCGATATAGTGTGCGGAATATTATAATTTGAGATAATTCAATACAGACGTCTTCCAAACATGGAAGGTCGACAGATAATCGGTGTGTAACACACTGGTACCTCATAGAAAGATGCTTAGAGGCGGATCGGAAGAGTCGATGAGCTACCTCCCCCAATCTCTAATTACGATTTTTCTTAAATCTGTTATTATAAAGCGAATTTGAATCCTAATTAACAGAAATGGAGCAACCAGGTTCATCATCATTGGGGATTTATTTTCCAGCCGATACATTGGGTTTTGCGTGGTTCTTTGAGTTCACAAGTGCTAATATATTGAAATAACACATTCAGAAATAACCGCAGAGTTCTCCGGCAAATATCATAAGTTAACCACCATCACGATGGTTTCGGATCATGTGGGAGACCTTAGGGTGGCAGGGCAAATTTTCCAGGTCACAACACACAAATATAATGAAATGAACCAGGGCATGCATTTGTCTTTCAATACAAACCTGCCAGCTGTCAATATGATTAATTTTTTTTAAATTATTGCTTTGATCACTGAAATTATTAAATACTTAAATTGTGGTCGAAACCGACTAACTTTATCAATTGGCCACTTTTAAGGGGTTTCCACGTTTTCAGAGGTACAACTGGTGTCCCACGGGAGGCTTGATACTACCAGAAAACCAGACCTAAAATCAACTTAATAAGTTTCTCAAATACCCCATGTGCTGTATCTCCAAATTAAAAAAAAGGCATAAAGACTGTATTCGATGAAATTTGGACACACGCAATTGTTCGTAACTTTTTAGCGTGTGGGTAAAAATTATTGAAATTTTAACTGAATGTATTTCATTCTGTTGTGTCAATTGTGTAATGAGTTTCGTGAAAATCGGTCGAGTGATTTCAGTGATGGCTTCGAATGAAGAAATAGTGCGCCAACAAATTTTAGGCACTCACTTCGAAAACCCAAACGCTTCTCATCGATGGATCGGAAAACAGCTCGGAATCGCACATTCAACCGTATTTAATGTGATCAAAACGTTCAAGGACCGTAAGACAACCAAGCGGAAAAATGGTAGTGGCAAAAAACGTGGCACAACAAATCCGGAGAAGGCCAGGATGGTATTGAACCAATTTAAGCGTTATCCCAACATTTCGATCAAGGATGTTGCGAAAAATGCGAAAGTTTCAGTTTGTTTTGTGCAGAAAACAATGAAACGTTCTGGATTACATGTGTACAAGGTCCAGAAGGCGATACCGGACCGGAGCGATAGAAGTTTTTATAAAGATAATGTAAAAACGCATCATTTAATGCTTAATTAATGGTAAAAGGTTTATTTCTTTTTGAATAGCATTGTCGCATTCGTTAAACAAATGTAATGCTTCATCGCATGGTAGTTGTTGTGCTGTTGCCGATATTCTATCGATTCAGTGTTGCTAAGATTTAGGCTAAAAAGTGTTGATTTCCAGACAACATTGACTACCTATAAATTCCAAACGAAAATCAAAAAGTCGAATCTCGACAACAAACGTGGCCAGATTCTGCAGATTATGTCAGCGTTCTGCTTTGATATTAATTTATAAAAACAGGTTCACTTTCAAAATGATTTTCAAAATCACAGATTGTATGAACCACAACGAATATCAATTACCCGTCAGAACCGGAAAATATGCAATAAAAATTCCTCTAGCGCTCACAGTTGGGAATAATAATCGGCATCGACATCGTTTGGATGTTGCAATTTAATAGGACTTTGAACTAAGTATGACATTTTCTTTTAATTTGGGAAACTTATTAAGTTGATTTTAGGCCTGATCTTCTGGTAGTATCAAGCCTCTCGTTGGACAACAGTTGGACCTCTTAAAACGTGGAAAAACCTTAAAAGTGGCCAATTGATAAAGTTAGTCGGTTTCGACCACAATTTAAGTATTTAATAATTTCAGTTATAATACTTTGTACTATTAACTTATATAGTAATAGAATGTAAAAATTGTGAACCGATATACAACTTCATGGTTACTTGGGAGCTGCAATGAATGGAGCATTGTAAACAAAATTAAATTCAAAGTAATCCTAATTCCCCCATGTGTATGTGATTTCCGGAAAAAATCAATGTCTTTACCACAGAGAACAGACATACAAGCTCAAACTTTTTTTCCAATTTACTGTGTAAATTTTTAAAAGCAACCCATGGAAAAAACAACGCCGCCTAGTCTAGGTTTCACCAAATTAAAATTGACAGACTATCAAATTTCGAGGCGGGAGAGTGGCGCGTTATCAACATACGATTAACCAAAACTAACGGAAACAGTTCCTGGGAGAGCCTCCCATCGTACACATCGCTAAAATTGGTCGTAAGAATATCGGACGACAGCTCCGTTAAAATTGTTCTCGAAAACGAATTGACAGGTGCAAGAAGAAGCGCGCAAGTAGAAGGCGACCTGCGGACTCTCTGCAGACAGCGAGGTTGGCGAGATACAGCCATGGATCGAACACAATGGAGACATCTTCCATGTACAGTAGAGGTCACGCACAGAGGACCTTGATAGGTATTTTCACTGACATTCCATCGTCGCTAATTTTTGTTAAAAGATGACCTAGAGATGACACATTAGCCTGGGACACGGACATATGAAAGAAAAAATATTCGCTCCCCAATGATTTTTGGAAGCCTTTTGGGTCCCATAATAACTGTGCAGAATTTCAGCTCGATCGGTGAAACTATATTTTTGCTCTCGAGGTTTTAATTTTACATAGGATTTTATAGGGGAAAACTTACTTTTACATTGAATAATCTGGCGAGGTGACCCGTTGCCATCTAAAAATAAGTGAACCAAATTTTCTTCTTGGAAATTTTCCAAGGAAACTTTTCTTTGAAGACTGCCAAGCGATCCGACGATTGTAGAAAAAGTTATTAAGCTAAAACTGATTACCATCTAAACGAACGGCTCACTGAACTGTTTTTCCTAACAACACTGCCACCTGCAGCATGGCCTGTAGCCTGCTGCTGTCGGCGCGAAGCAACCACGTTGTTGTGAGGCGTTTACTCAGCATGGAGGAAAGCTCGATGTCATGCGCATAGTACCTTTGCTTTGGATGATACTGTGCACACGCTTCCGGTATAGTGGACCTATTATTTTTAACGGGGTCATTTATTCGCAATTTTTTACATGTTTTTGCACAAAATTTATCTCAACAATTAAACATTTCAACGAATAACATCGAGAGTAGAGTAAGACATCCTAAAAAGAAATATAGTCTGAACCTGAAGCTCTGCAAAATAAGATGCTCGGAAAAACGAATAAATATTTTTTTCAGACAATTTATTCTAAATTTTAGCATTCAAAATATTGGTACAATTTACAAAACTGGTACATCTGGACTTTGCAAAAAAATCGTATTTTAGTTAATGTGCCGCTACTAAGACTTCAATGCTTCATTTAACTTCAAACCCATTTTTACTTTCATTTTAACTTTACAACTATTTGAGCCACTTCTGCGATGCATTATGCATAATGGCATAATGCTTCAAATAATTATAATAAAACATCACTTGAAGCGCATCCCTTTTTGTTGGTATTATTTTGGGTTTGAACTAGTTTAAAACTAGGCCAACAAAAGCAATCGACACTATTCCATTTTCTTCAAGCAACAGATTATAATTCGAACTCGCAACGGAAGCTTTGTATAACTTCGTTCAAACGGAGTCAACTGTCAAACTGTTCTATGTGCATGATAACGGCTTACCTCCATGCCGAGTGAACGCCCCACAACAACGTGGTTGCTTCGCGCCAACAGCAGCAGGCTACAGGCCATGCTGCAGGTGGCAGTGTTGTTAGGAAAAACAGTTCAATGAGCCGTTCGTTTGGATTGTAATCAGTTTTAGCTTAATAACTTTTTCCACAATCGTCGGATTGCTTTGCAGTCTTCAAAGAAAAGTTTCCTTGGAAAATTTCCAAGAAGAAAATTTGGTTCACTTATTTTTAGATGGCAACGGGTCACCTCGCCAGATTATTCAATGTAAAAGTAAGTTTTCCTATATAAAATCCTATGTAAAATTAAAACCTCGAGAGCAAAAATATAGTTTCACCGATCGAGCTGAAATTTTGCACAGTTATTATAGGATCCAAAAGGCTTCCAAAAATTATTAGGGAACTAGAATTTCAATTTTGACCCAGTCTAATGGCACATCAAAACAACCAAATGTCTTGAAAAGGAAGGGTCAAACAAAGTCTATCTATTTTAAAAAGAAACTATTCCATGTTTGATTAAATTCTCCAAGAAGGAAACAGGTTTTCCTACAGCAAAGCTGTAGAAGAAGGAAATATATCACAAAAAGTTTTCAAGGAATGTAATAACGTCTGCATTTTAAAAAAACGGACAGAACTTTCCGATTTTTCATGGGTTTACCTTCACCCGCGCTGACGAAATTACCCATGCAGTATCAATCATAGTAACCCATGAGTCAGCAGACAAAATTTGACAGTTCTATCAGTCAAACTCTAACCGAGATGGCAAATACAATGAAGCAACTCCGTTCAGAAGTGTGCGCGAAGAAGAGGAAGACAGAGGGAAAAGTGGCGCGCGCTTGGCCGGGAGGTCGGTTCAATCGGCCAAACAGTGAAAACGTACTTGGCGAACATGAACATACATGTCAGGAAGTGGAAGTCGCGTCCATTGGTTTCGAAGCTGCAGGCAATGACACAGCTCGATTTTCCCGGCGAATCGCGACGTGGCGGTGGTGATGGACGACCTATCTCACCCTGAATGGCAACGACTGGCAGGGCACTTCGTATTTTACTTCCCCCACGAAGGTGCTACTGTGGCTAACAATCAGCGAGAAGGGGTTGACTGGCTCAAAAACATGCCTACACGCATGTTTTCGTCCGCCATGGCGAATGTCCTCGTTAACTGCAGGAAGGACGCTCGCAAGGGCGTAGAATTTTTTTTGCAAGAAGCTTAAATAATTAGTTTTTATGGGAAATTTATCAAAAGCAATTATCTGTCTTAGCTTTTTTTTATCACCATCCGAAAAAAGTCCATTTTTTTAATGCAAACGTTACTTCCCCCTCTTCAAAGCAAAGCCAAATGTGTCCTTCTTTATGTTTAAATTCAAATGAAGAAAAGAAAGATATATAATTAATCTGACGGTATATCAAGCTGAACAATGCATTAGGTCCTAAGTAACATCGGGAGACTCTCTTCGTCGAATTTGGGTTTTTTGCGTTCTAACGGTTCAACGGCAACACATAGTACTGAAATATAAAGAGTTATTAAAGATCCAATACGTCAAAAATATGAACAAATACTTTAATAGACAAGCTATTAACGAAAGAAAAAATGGACGAAGAGAAATTCTCAATGTTACTTGGAACCTAATGCATTGCTGCGCATTGTATGTTCAGAGAAAAACTACTCAGGAAAGTCATTCCAGGAATTGGTCTGTTTTGAATAATGGCATTCCGGGGAACAGATTTCCGGAAATGTTCTACTACCGTCCAGCGATAACTTGTAGACAGAATCAAGCAATAGAATTCCCATAATGCCATGGAATGCATTTTAATTGAGGAGCTATTGTTTACTTAAGTAATGAACCAGCCTAACGCTTGTAGAGTGGAGCACTACTTTGACAATGGACTAATTCCCGTATTTTTTTTGCACTTACTCTTCCGTTTTCGAATCAAACGTTTTGATATTTTAATAATGTATTAAGCTGGACACGACCTAATTAAGTCTGGACATGAACAAAATCAAGTCGTTGGGATTTAGAACAGCCGTTAGTTGTGTCCCATGAGTACCTGCTCCTCACATATGAATAACCCGAAGCTATTTTTGTAGTTGTATATAATATTCATATATAGGTGAAATTTTACTATTTAAGAAGTTTCACCTACTTTCAAAAGGCGGAACTTAGTAGTTTTAATTAAGTATTCAGTGTGTGGTAGTCTTTTAGCTCAGGGTAAAAGAGCAGCTACGAAGCAACAATTATACTAATGCAAGAATGGTATTTAAAGGATTCAATTATTAATAACTGTGGAAGAGCATTAATAGACATACAATATCCACTGGCGATTTTAAGGTGGAGCGTTAACTGAAATAAGGAAGGGAAGAGCCATCAATAAAATGCAGCTAAACATATTGTCTACACCTTGAAATGCTTAAGCTACAGGCATCATTGGCCGATTTATACATTGGTACTAGAGTACAAACTCATTGAGACCTCCCGAGCCTAAAAGGATCTTACTATTGGTATGGATTATGGAATTGCCATCGAGGTCTTGATACCTAGTTGCAAAATTCGCATTCATGTTTCCGTTGATCAGCTGGTACTCTATGTAAACGAGATATTTCTGTCAACGTTTTCCTGGTTGTAGATGACATTGGTGGGATGAATCTCGTCACGGAACAGTCCTAACTTTACCTGAATCACAGCAATGCATCTGTGTAAACTCAGTCAGCTTCAAATTCACTGGGCAAACACCGAACTTCAGCACTTCAGACCCACACAATCAACCATCCATTACTGTACCGAAAATGATGCGCGCTCTTCTGCCAGCAAGGTATCGCACGAAAAATTATAAAAATTCCACCTTTACTCACCGTTCCATCGGACGAGGTCATCTTGCCGAGCTTCTTCTGAATTTTAAGCACTTCCTCCTCGACATTCATGCTGGTTCCGTGCAGGATTTGCCGGTCAAAATACGATCTGAAAACGCAAGATGCGAACTTTTGGAAACCTTTCGACGCCTTTTTGTGTGCGAGTGAAAAAATCACTGATCTCTCTCGTTATCGCACCCGGCCGACGATGCACGAAAAGTTGTTGTATGTCTCAGTTGTTCTAACGGCGGATACAGCAAATGCGGTTGTTTGTCCTTCTTTTTCATGTAGCTCTTTCATATTTTCACCGACTCTGCCGGCTGTCAGGGGTGAACACAATCGGGAAAGCGAACAGGGCTGCGTGTTTTACGGCCAAGCTATATACATTAGGTGAGAAAAGCGGAAAACCAGGGACTGGGTTCACGATTAAACTATTTCAGCGCCAACATTTGATTAGGGCGAATCTGCTTTTGTAAACAAACACTTTGTCGGCTAATTTATCGGAAGTTGAATACAGTTCTATCAAATTGAATATATCAGCGGATAGAGATAAAGCTCCTCTTCCTTAAAGAGTGCCTTATTGGCATTTGTGACCTTTTGTTCAAGAGAAAATGATAACGAAAGCCATTGTTTACAAAAGCAGATTCGCCCTAATCCAATGTTGACGCTGATTTGATAACAATAACATAAAGGCTCCACCAAACTGCAGCGTTTTTATTTTTGCCGCCGCGGCAGCGAAATCGCGGCGGAAAAATCGCCGCGGTGAGATTACATGGCAGCTTACGGGAGTGCACAAACCGACGCGATGCATTTTTTAATCGCTTTGGTTTGTGCGCTCCCATAAGCCGCCATGTAATCTCACCGCGGCGATTTTTCCGCCGCGATTTCGCTGCCGCGGCGGCAAAAAAACGCTGCAGTTTGGTGGAGCCTTAAAAATGATAATATTTCTTACATTCGAAATTAGGCTTTTTGACGTTTAATCACCTTTTCCTTTCTAGCACATGCAGAGGAATTATGGTTTGTTTTCCTCCAAAAGATTTTCCTTCTTACTTGCACTCCTTTGTTTTAAATGGTGCTGTAGTGTGCGTGCGTTCAAGGTCACTTCTAGGGTTTTTTCATTAGGGCGTATCTACAATTGAGAGATTCTCTCCGGGCTCGCTCTCTTCGAATCATTACAGCGCCATTATAAAACTTACCAGGCATTCTTTAGTACAGATCGAAACACAACAGTGCTGGCTAGCATACTTTACAAATAATAGAGTGAAAAACGTTAAGGTGATTGGTTTATGAATGAAAGAGAGCGAGCCCGGACAGAATCTCTCAATTGCAGATTCGCCCTAATGAAAAAAAAACCCTAGACTTATCCTAATAAAGTTTTGACTGTGTAACTGTTTTCCATTCGGCGGGTTGCAATGTTATTAATGAATAATAGCTATTTGTAACCACACATACTTCATAC
>JASCZW010013295.1:0-26074 GCA_034211315.2 Aedes japonicus
AGTGTATCGAAAAGTAGTTATAAACATTCGATGCGTTACTACGCATAAACTACTGTATATATTTTTAGCGTGTAAGCGCCATTTTGCTTTGTTTACATGTCAAAAAATGATTATTCGGTTCATTCATTTCCGTTGATAAAGTTGTATTCAAAATGTCGCGAATTGAATTTGAGACTAAAAGAAAATTCTGCACACTTGGTGCACCGAAAGGGTGTTACTTACAACCAGATTGCGAAAAGAGTAAATGTTCACCCGGCAAGTGTAAAACGCATCATCGAAAAGTTTGGTAAGGAGTGCTCCCTCAAGGTTTGCCAAGAAGTGGCCGGAAACCCGGCTCCAGCAACCCTGATTTGGACCAAAAAGTTGTGGATTATATTCAACGGAACAAATCTGCCTCTACTCGCGATCTAGCCAAGAAGTTCAGGACCAGCATCGGAATGATTCAACGAATCAAGCGCAGGAATGACTTGAAGACGTACAAAAAGCAGAAAGTGCCCAAACAAACTCCGGAACAAAAGTCTCGTGCCAAAACCAGGGCTCGAAAGCTGTACAGCTGACATGTTTAGACAATGTCGACCAGTGCATTTTGATGGATGACGAAACATACGTTAAAGAAGATTCAAGAACGCTACCGGGGCCGCAGTTTTATACTAAATCTGTTGGGGAACGTGTGCCAACCACCAGATACGACTGTTGCGATGGAGAAATTCGGTCAGAAGGTGCTCATTTGGCAAGCTATTTGCACATGTGGCTTGCGTTCTTCAATTTTCTATACAAAGGAACTATAAATGCTGAGATTTATCAAAGGAATTGTTTGAAGAACAGGTTGCTACCATTGTTTAGAAAGCACCAGTCCCTCCTCTCTTCTGGCCAGATTTGGCATCGGCACATTACGCCAAATCCACTCTACAGTGGCTGACGGAGAATAACATCAAGTTCGTAGAAAAAGACATCAACCCACCAAACTGTCCCCAGTTGCGACCGATCGAACGCTATTGGGCAATAGTCAAGCGTATATTTAAGAAGGATGGTACAGTGTCCCAAAACATGACCGATTTTAAGAAAAATTGGGCAGCGGCATCCAGGAAGTGCACAAAGGTCACTGTGCAGAATTTGATGGCAGGTGTCAAATCAAAGGTACGGGCATTCTACAGAAATGAACATGATGACTAGTTTTTCCGTTTGGATCTTTTGTAAACATGTTAAGCTATAATAAACTGAAATAGTATGTTAATTTTAACCATGTTTTCATGCCTATTTTATTATTTGGAAGTTTATAACTACTTTTCGATACACTCCTTATGACCAGCGCACAGTGGCACAATTCTGAAAAAAGACGGTCAAAAACATTTTCACCCTTTTGTCATCATTTTATCGAGTAGGTGTCTTCAGAAGAGTTGCTTAAAATGTTATTTCGCATCTTTTGAAAAAAACACGCCAAACCTTTCATAAGGGCTTAACTATGGTTTCAAATTCTAACTTTTTCCAGCTACGAGATAACGGATTGTTGTCTTCGACAAAGTTTTAGAGCAAGTTTTATGAAAAGTTGCTGAAGACACCAAGTTTCTAAAGCGTAACGTTAAAGAGATATAAAAGGTTTTCTTTCAGCACTACCTGAAAACTGGTATTTTGAGATAATTAGCACTCTGCTCAAATTTGACGATTTCAATATGTTCTAAGAAATTATAGGAATTATTAAAATAAAAATTTTTGCTCAACACAACATTGCTCTCTGATGACCACATTTTGATATATGGTGATTGAAGTGTCTGTGTGACGTCATAATCAACCACCTCAAAAAGAGTGGGCGGGTCCTGGCGGGATCTAAAACAGATTGTATTTGAAAGAATATCTTCTGAACAAGTATTCCTGAAATTTTCAGCGTTGGGTACTGAAGGGTACCTAGTAAAACATCAGTTTGAAATAGTACAGGTTATAAGCCAATTTATATTTCACATGTAAAGTAATGTTTAACAAACTTAAAATAATATATGCGGGTCTTGGCGGGGTCTCAAATTAATTGTATTTGGAAGAATATCTTATGAACTAGTAATCCTGAAATTTTCAGCGTTGGGTATCAAAGGGTACCTGGTTAATTCTTAATACAAAATAGTTTAGTAGAAGAATAAAAAATATGCTGAGATATTATCTATTTAACAAACGAGCGAACAAATAACGAAGCATATTTTTAACCTGTTTTAGATCCTATGCCTTCACTCGTATTTAGACTTTATATCTAGGATAATTTGTCAAAAGAACCTATCTGATTATGTATACTCTTTGAAATATATGTCTCGTCTCTACTTCTGAAACTCTTTTAGACTTAAACGACTCTTTTTTATAACGCTTCTTATTATTTTCATGGAAATTTTATCAAAATTCCTTTCACAATTCTTATAACGGTTCTCTAACCTTTATTCTTAAGATTTCTTTTAAGGATTTGATTTTCAATCATCAGGTTCTTTTTTTGGCTGGAATAGTTCCTAGTATACACTGGTGACAAAAATTATAAATACATCTACAGTTTTTCGTACAAAATTGTCATATTTGACATACTTTATGTCAGCACTCAATGGATGGATCGAGCTGAAATTTAAACAGTAACACAGAAGTAATTGAATTTCCTGAATTTTAAACTGTTTGTTAGTTTTGATCTGATCCACTATCTTAGAAACATATATTCTCTCTTACAAAATACAAAAAAATATCATGAGAATGATTTTTTTGTAGAACTTTTCAATTTTAAATTATTTAAGAACTAATTTTTTGCCAAACTTTCTAACATGGTGAATCTGATGCAATTTTGAAAACTGTACTTTAACATTTAAAAAATTCTTTTGCCATAATTTCAAACACTTTCATAAACTTTCCATTTGCAATGCAATACTATCAATGCCAAACAAATTCTTAAGTTTAACCTCAAATTAGCCATGGATGTTTCTTTCGAACTGCCGTGAACTTCTCTGTAGGTTTTTGATGAAATAACCCTCGGAATTCTCCATTAAATTTTTTGAACTCTCTTTAGGAATTTAGCTTGATATAACTTCATAACTAAATTTTCATTGTATTTTTCGTTAAATTGTTCACAGAACTTTCAAAGAGGTATCTTATAAGAAACTTTAATCGAATTCCATCGAATAGTTGAAAAATATCAACAATGCGGAAACTGAAAAAAAATCTTTGAATTTTGAAATTACTGTTTCTTATTAATTCAGTAATATTTTGACTGAAGATAAATTCAGTTAGTTTAATTAGAGAAGTAAAATTGAAAAATTTAGATGTGTTTGTATTCTAATTTTATGTAACGATTAAGAATTCCGTACAATCTGGACAAATGAACAAAATGAAAAATTAAGAGATAGGTAGGTATGTCCTTATACTTCAGAGATTTGGATTTTTCCAAGAAAACATAGTCGTGGAACAGGTTTTAGGTTTTTCCATTTTTGTTTGTTCATTTTGATAGTTATTTTTGAAAAAAAATATTGGCACCCCTGACCACGGATTATTGGGAACACCATGCGATTGAGGCAAATAGGTAGAAGTTTATAGACCAATATTCAGATGCTCTAATTATAAAACAACAAGATTTGCAAGCCGAAGCAACAGTCGATCGAATTTTTTTGCGCTACAAATAGGCTTGATATTACACCCAATCTAACGACTGTTCCAGAAAGTATAAGCACAGTTTATATTAACTGTCACTTACTCCGGAACAGCGAAAGAGTATCGTGCACAAATGGTGCAGTGTGAGCGGACTCTCCTTGAAAAAATTGGCCAAGGAAGAGGGTGTAAGTGTCGGAGCGGTACGATCTGCGAGTCGACAATATAGAGAACAGTGTACATTTGAAGATGCGCCGAGGAGTGGTCGGAAATCCGGTCCTGCTAGTCCGGATATCGGTAAAAAGATCAGGGATGCCTACAAGCAAAAACCAGTGACTTCCGTTCGGGATGTTGCGAAAAAACTAGAGACCTCGTCTAGTAACGTCATGCGTGCCAAAGAAAGACTTGGGCTAAAAACATACCGGAAGCAGAAAAAAAAACCCAAAAAGGAACCCAAAACAGGCCGTGAAACCACGAGCCCGCAAACTCTACGATTCGTTATTGTGTAGAAATTCTGGGTGTATAATAATGGACGATGAAACGTATGTGAAACAAGATTACAAAACGCTTCCCGGACCACAATTCTATACTGTAAGCGAAGACAAAGACATCCCCGAAACGGAGAAGGCAATTTTTACCGAAAAATTCGGTAAGAAGATTATGGTTTGGCAGGCAATATGCGAGTGTGGTAAAACATCTAGTCCGTACATCACAACGGAGACGATGAACACTCAGAAAAACGTTAAGAAATGTCTCCAGAAGCGATTATTGCCGATGGTCAGGCAGCACGAAGGTCAAGTAGTGTTTATGCCTGATTTGGAGTCATGTCATTACGCAAAGGACACTTTAGAATGGTACAAAAGTCAAAATGTATATTTCGTGCCGAAATACATGAATCCGCCCAACTGCCCGGAGGCACGGCCAATCGAGACATTTTGGGCTTCAACCAAAGCAAAGCTTCGAAAATTCATAAAACCAGCGGACGACATCCAAAAATTTAAAAAAGATTGGTCAAAAGTGATCAAAATGGTGGGAAATACCACTCTTCAAAATGCTAATGGGCTAATGGGTCATGTTCGAGGAAAAGTTAGGGAGTCTTGGCTATGATTAAATATTTTGATTAAACGAGAGTAAAATATCATATAAAAACACAAATACAAATATGATTTGCCAAATAAAATTATTAAAACTAAAATAATAACATGACTTTTTTTGTTATTTTGAAAGTGTGCCTATACTTTCTGGAACACTTTATATATATAGGTTGCTCCAGGTGTAAATTTCCATTCCCATAAGCTCAGCTGGATGCGAGCTTCTCAGCCATGAGACGCATTTAAAACATGACTGAGAAGTACCATGGTGCAGAACTGTTTTTCAATTCTCGCAATTTTAAGCATTGAGAACGGAGTTGTTAAGGAATCAGTATCAACCGACACAATTTTGAAGATATTGAAAACGCGTAATCCAAACCAATCCAAATTTTGATATAAATTTAAAATGTTCATTGACTCAATGTTGTTCTTCGTAGTTTTAAGGTTTCTTAGTTTAAGCTGGACTCTATATAGATTCAGATCTGTTCTCCACCTCGGATGAGTTGATACACCTAAAGTGAATCGAGTAAGGTGACTACAGTCACCTTGTGTGAGTTCATTCTCCATTTGATCCACAGGGAATAATACGAGGTATATATTTACCACGCTTGATTCTCTTAAGGCATCTCGACTCACCAAGGCGCAGAATAGACCTAATTATTCGATTAAACCTGTTCTGATTCATCAATAAAAATAAGCTGTCCCCGACAATTACGCTACTTTCATCGCTCTTTTCAATATTCCTATAAACGAAGCCAGCCACCTCCAGCATGGTGTTGCTATGTAGCCGCACCTTTACCGACTGAGCTGAGGGAGGACTCTAAGAACTCAATTAATTCAAATTGTTTGTGTATAATTCTTATTAATCAATACAAATAATAGTGTAGTGGGCTGGCTCTCAGAACAACAAGTGGTTGTAGACGGGGACTTTGGCGTCATTCTTGCGTGGCTAGGACGTGGGGGTTTTGGTTGGCATGATGCAATGCACTTTAGGGTTAGGCAAGATTAAGGTTTCAGCAAACCCGTAACGCTGGCAGATCATCTTTTCGTGGTGCGTTACAGGGTATCAGATCTACCACCGAACCCTAGTCCGAATTAATTCAAACTAGGTAACATATTTGTTTTTGTAGTCAAAGGAACGTATAATTGGCCTCATTACATTTTATGTCTTGTGAAAAGTGACAATACTCGGATTGCGCCACCGAGGATGAGCTTGGAATAAAGAAAACATGGTTAGTCTTCATTTATGTGAATTCTTTTTTTTCTATTTGATGTTCTATAGTTTGAATTGGTTATGACCAGGGTTCTGATGCATGGTCACTATCGGAGTTATTGTTTGTTTTGTTTGCAATGAATCCGGTTTTGACTGATAAAGGGGCGCGCCTTTGAAGAGTGCTGTCGCTCACAAAGGGTTTAAACAGCGGAAACTTACAATTAAACCTGATTCATTGCCAACAAAACAAACAATGACAACTGTAACAACACCGAATACTTCATCATTTCTCAATAGTGATGAAGTAACTCGACATGCACTAAACAAAGGCTACGGGATATACTACAATAGATCAAATTACTGGTCGCAGTGGTTTATGTCCCGATGAGATTTACTACGAAAGGGATTAATTTTACGAGTCTCCGGAGGATACCCAGTATCCTCAAAAGATAGGTCACTGTTCTATTGGAAATTCAACTGAGATGAAATACCTCCAAGAACGTAATGCGATCGACCCCTAGTGGGGAGAATCGTTAAGTGCAAACCAGCTGGAGGTCTTGTGGATGGCTCATTGTTCAATTTTTTCTAGCAGCACTGCGCTGCATAATACCGATATGATTGTGCTTGAACCTTTGAACCATTGCTATGAGACGAAGGTTGTTTTCGTGGGGATTTGTGTATTTTTGTGTGTCATATCTCTCGTGTAAGTAAGTGATCTAATTTTACCTTTAGGACGTCATCTGTTTAGGCTTTTGATGTAGTCCAAAAGGGACTTCCGTGAAGTTTTTTATTTGTTAGTCAACAATTTTGTTTAACACCCATAATCACTTGATGAGAGACGCAGCAGAGCGTTTCCAGCCGAAATGACTATCGACCAACTTCGAGTGTCTACGATTTAATTGAAAATTTGTACGCATTTTTTACCCACAAAAGCAAGTTTTTTCCACAGATGCGAAAAAAAAATTGGGCTCAAGAGTCAGTTTTGAAAAGGGCGTAAGCATTTTGAATAGCACTCTAATTAATAATTTGTAGCTCGAAAACCTTTGGTTGTACAAAAAAAACTGTCTAAGAACAAATTGTGGCCCTATGTGCGAAGGTTGTGAAAAATATATGCTGAAAAAAATATATTTCGGAACGAAAATTCAAAAATTAACCTTAATATCTCAAAAAACGATTCTTTTAATTTATTTTTTAGTTTTTGACTATAGAAACTTGAAGTTATTTCGCAAATTTAAACGAAATTTTTAGTCCCTCTTCTTTGCTGGATTTTGTACCTGGGCGCTCGTGGGAGGGCCTAATCTCATGTTAACGATTCATCGGAGACAGCTGATTTATGATAGATGTCGCTAGGTGATTTTTTTTTGAAAAAAAAATTATGATAGATGTCGCTAGGTGATGTCATTGAATGACCTTCTACTCTAATGAACCATTCATGGGAGAGCCAAAGATACAGCCACACAAAGTAGTGATAATATCACACTCCCTGCTTTTTCTATTTAATAGCCGCGTCGTAGCACGCATGTGTGCAGGCACTAAAGTTGAGTGTGGTATCAGCTGGTTGGGCTGCAAATCACTAAAAATTAAATCATAGATAGATTTATTCAATTTTGAAAACATTTAGTATTCAATTTGAGGTGGAAGTTTGAACTGTGTCATAGAATTTACTATGCAGTGGACTTCTAGTCCGCGGCCATTAGTTTTGTGGTTTTGTGGGATACTGAGGGCCCGTTTAGGAACTCAGAGTATCGTATCACTGCGGTTTGTCATAGGTGTGTTTGTTCAGAATGAAAGAGGTGTACTATCGGCGGGCTTTGTCGGAATTTACGCTTAGACGAGGCTAGAAACAGTTTGTGGACGCCTCACATCAAGTAGTTAAGGGACACGTCAGGAGGTGCAGTTTTCATTGGCGTGGCAATTCTTTCATTATTGTTTATTCATTGATTGTCATTTACTTAACAACAAGCATACCTAAATTGCAATTCTAATTCGAATTCTAATATAAATTATAATTTAAATATGTGCGATATACGACAGCAGACTTTCAAATTATAGCAAATCATAGAGAGATGTTACTTTGAAATAGCAACTTGCAGCGTAAAAACAACATGAAATTTACAGTGACTTTTCAAATAGCTTGGTCACATTGATACGAACTACAGGGAATGGCTCTCTCTATCTTTTCGGGACTTGCCGTAAGTCATTGTAAATTGACGATCTTATGATCACTTTCACTTGTTATTTTAAGTAAAGACTGTATTCGATGAAATTTGGACACACAAAATAGGTCACTAAAATTTTTCCTTGAGCCCGATTCTTTTCAAACTATCTGGAAACGAAGTACTACTAAATGGTTAAGTTTTGACATCATTGGTTTATTGAACCTCTTCTCCCAACCCAAATTCCCGCACCTTTGCCTTGACCCCTTTCATCAAATTTTGGGCAATGATACTTATTTATTTTTAACCACACTTTCTTTAGTTCAAGTTCATTTTCTATCAGTTTTGGAGTTTTAACGAGCTTTGCCTTCATGATTGCCCAAAATTTTTCTATTGGGCGAAGTTTCGGAGTGTTTGGAGGGTTGACGTCTTTTGGTACAAAAACTACATTATTATCTCTGTATCAGTCTAAGACGGGCATAGTGGCAAGATGCCAAATCCGGCCAAAACAGTGTCGGGCCATCGTGAGATCTCAAGAAGGGCAGAAGTCGTTTTTAGAGGCATTCGTCCTTGTAGATTTGTCCGTTGACGGTCCCAGAGGTTATGAAGGGCTGACTCATTTTGCCACATCAGCAGATCGCTTGTCAGACAAGGAATTTCTTGGCAAATTTCGACAGTTTCGGCTTTAATGTAGGTCTCATCGTCCATCACAATGCAGAACGGTTTTGTGAGCCACTCCCTGTACAGTTTTCTTGCACGAGTTCTGTTTATCACTCCGGTTCGGTGCCTTCTGGACCTTGTACACATGTAATCCAGAACGTTTCATTGTTCTTTGCCCAAAACAAACTGAAACTTTCGCCTTGTTCGCAACATCCCTGATCGAAATGCTGAGATAACGCTTAAATTGGTTCAATACCATCCTGACCTTCTCCGGATTTGATGTGTCACGTTTTTTGCCACTACCATTTTTCCGCTTGGTTGTCTTACGGTCCTTGAACGTTTTGATCACATGAGATACGGTTGAATGTACGATTCCGAGCTGTTTTCCGATCCATCGATGAGAAGCGTTTGGGTTTTTGAAGTGAGTGCCCAAAATTTGATGGCGCACTATTTCTTCATTCGAAGCCATCACTGAAATCACTCGACCGATTTTCACGAAACTCATTAAAAAATTCACACAACACAATGAAATACATTCAGGTAAAATTTCAATAATTTTTACCCACACGCTAAAAAGTCACGAACAATTGCTGTGTCCAAATTTCATCGAATACAGTCTTTACTATTTAAAATAAACTTTGTGAGCGTGTAAGTGATTAGGAAACAGGGATAATTTCAAATTAACACTTCATTTGATAACTTTTTAAAATAAAGGATAGAACATTGAAACATTCTTTTTAAAAAAATCACTTGTAAACGCGAGCGAGTTCCTTTAGATTCTACTGGAGAAGGCTTGTCTTCTGATAGATGGCCTTTTTCGTTTGCGACTTGCAGACTTTTTCGGTTTCCAGTGCTCGACTTAAGATTTTCTTTTTGTAGTATTTTTAACCGGTCCAAAATGCCCTACCTTAACCACCTACCCTAACCTATCCTTGTTCCTTCTCATGGAGTTCATGTGGTCTGAATAGACTAGTTTGCCATTACCTCTCCTTCACCATCGGCCTTGGACTGACTTGCGCTCTTATTGCCCCACCAAATGCTGCAAAATGATAATGAAAATGAAATTACCTTAGATAAGGATTTTCGAGTCTGCTAGTTGTCTACTGATATACAAACACAGAAAAAAATAATTAACTTTAACAAGCGCGTAAAATTTCCCTTCGTTTAATACCATGCGAAAGGAGACGTAAACAAAGAAATTGTTTGCAATCTTTCATACAACAGGCTAGATTCAGGCGTTATCTGGCCTAAACTTACATGAAATATCGCATTACGTTCTGTCAAATCTAGCATTCCCTTTATGCGCATTAGATAACGCAGAAAATTCAATGTTTCTTTTTATTAGTGAATGTTTAATTGTTTGGAACTCGCCGTTTCTACTCGTTAAAATAGTTTTACAAAGGATCGTTTAAAAATAATATTACCTCGCAAAACTGCAGTGTCAAATGATGTAAGTACATATCCGAAAAACTATTTACATTTCAACGTTGTTTAGTGTTCCATTTATGTGCATGACCATTCGCTCAAATTTACGAGAGATATATGATTACAGGATAAAGCTTTCTATGATATTTTGAAATACACAGATAAAAAGAAACATTAAATTTTCGGCGTCATCTAGTGCACATACAGGGAATGCCAGATTTGGCAGGAAATAATGGAACATTTCATGTAAATTCAAGCCAGATAACGCCTGAATCTCGCCTGCTGTATGAAAGATGGCAAACATTGTTGTATGACAACTGAAAGATTGCAAACGATTTCTGTGTTTACGCTTCCTTTGGCTTGGAATTAAATGAAGGGAAATTTTCTCGCTTGTTTAAATTTATTATTTTTTCTGTGTACTTTTATTTTATTTTGTATTCTTTATTCTTCTTCTTCTAATTTTATTTTGTATTCTTTAGAAAACTTCTTGATTACGTAGTGCCATTATCCGATCATCATTAATCTTACCTTTTTTTATTTCATCTGTTTAGAAATACGTCAACGGGGACAGAATCAGCATTAAAAGTAAATTCGTCGCTGAACCGAACAAAGCCCGCCTACCGGCCAGGATAATGCAGGTGGCAAAGCGGAAAACAGGACGACAGGAAGCAATACTGGAGTACTTTCGTAAGTATACATTTCTTCCTTTACCCGGTGAAGATTTACGTCCATCGACCGTGTCTCAATTTATTTTTATTACACTCCCAGCTCATTTGTATTTAATAAATCAGAAATATGATCCGGTCTGGTGGAAAGATTAACTGGATTCGCGAGTTGCTTCAGCTGTTGTTGTTTGATATATCGGATCTTCATTTGTATGATGGTTTCTTCGGAAGGCAGATCACGTACTTTCTGGCAGTAAATAATCTCCCTTCCCCTCTTTCGTGAGATGATGATTTGCTACTCCATTCAAGCAGCAACAACGATTGAGATCAGACAAACTTTAATCCCAACTAGGAATGCAGATCTTGTTGCTACATAATTGGTATAAATTACTCTCTACTGTTCCCTGGAGCATCGGTGGGTAGTTTCACTCCCAGCTCATTATTCATAATCTAGCGAGTAAACTATGGTTGCAATTGAAGTAAACTTTAGCACTTGATTCCGGGGAGCAGAGATACTATAGCTGCATCGTTCCATATATAGAGGAACCGGCAATCCGTTTCGATTATGGTTGGTGGAAACTGCAGATTGCAGTTCAGTAGGGTCTCCTTCTACACGGTGGGTGGTGGCGTCCACCAGCTCTGATTTCTTGGATGTCCTGCATCCAATTGAGCTGATTTTCGGTTTATGGCTATAGGGTTAAGCTCGACTGATACTTATCCAAAAACATAAGCTCAATTACTTCGAAGGCTACCATGATTCCAACCACCTCGTAATAGGAGGCCTCACTTTAGTAGTTTTAGGGGAAAGTGCAGAGTTTCATCGCCTTTACAATTGTCGTACGTGAATGTGTGGGACGGATGGTTGTGTCAATTTGGAAACTTTGGCCCGGTATGTCTAGACGCAGTAATGGCTCTCTAGGGGAGATGCGTTGAATGAATTCGATTTGGGAGAGTTACGAAATGGGTTATCCCAGTATTGACACATTTTTTTTATGAAATCATGCCAATCTCAGAAAGTTTCAATTTTGGTTCTCGGATTTTCTTCCAGATTATTGTTCGAGTATGATTTAGGAACCGAGGTAGCAGTTTTTGTTTTAATTGTGATTTTGCTAGAAATCATTAATTCTTCGAACAGCTTTCTGTGTGACTTCAACTTGAGAATTTACACCGTAGTTTGACTTATCATCATCTCCAGAAACATCAGTTTTAATCATAGCTTCTTCAAAGCTTTAGAGCCTGTCCGCAATAAATTTTGGACACCAAAATAATAGCAGCAAAACAAAAATTACACAATTGAGATTGCTGTGGGTTGAGTTTGGAGGCTTATTTTGTTATAAGTTTTTTTTTTTTACTTTTTTATGCGATTTTTTCGCCACCTTGTGCTGAATCCAGTGCTTCGCCAATCACAGTATCCATATTCTTTTAACTTGTGGAACTTTATCAAGGTACAGCCAAGTCAGTTTATGACAGTACTAGCTTAAGATTCTTGTACTTATTCATGATTTATTTTCTACTTCCATCCTATTGCTTATTTCATTTCTTCCGTTTTCCTCTATCATTTCACACTTTCTCGTCTTTCAAATTTCTTTATCCACTACGCTTCTTTTTTTCCGCTTCTTACATCCGCTTCTGTTTTTCTATTTTTTCAACTTATCTCTTTCTATCTCTTTTTTTTTTGTTTTTATGCATCATTTTTGCGTCTTGGGTATGTATTTTTACGTTTGTTTCCCAGCCCCGTTCTTCTGCTAATTTTGCATGTCACCTCGAACTCTTTTTTTCTCTTCCTTTTCGATAACTTCTTTACGCGTTTCACTTATTTACTTATGCGTTTTCTTTCTTCCGTTTCTTTTAATTCGCTTTTTCCTTCCTCGTTGATTTTCCAATTCTCTAAATCTATTCTCTTGCTCCATCCCTACATCACCGTCTTTTCGTTTTTTTTCTTTTTTTGCACTTCGTGTTTGACTCATTACTCTCTGCTATTCAGTGATGTCCATATCCTCAGTCTGGTAGAGAGAGATTTTAATTTTTCCACACACTCTTCCTACGAGAGCTCTCTTCTCTTGTTTATATTCACCCCCGTGTTTGCATGTAGGTAGCGCATGTGAGTGGAGAAAAATGGTTTTTATTTACACTACACTTGATCGCTCTAGAGTGATAAGAAGAGCTCTCAAATTCACAGAAGCGAATGCAGATAAATTCCCTGAGGCGCACGCGTGGGCTCTCCCCGAGATCACTAGCGTGGGCTCTTCTGCTAACATACAGCAGTGATTGCAAATTCGGTTTGACGCTACACACGGCGGGACAATTTGACTAAATTTTGAATCGTTTTTGACGCACTTTCGTCAAAAGTGGAGTCACTCATATATGGGTAAATGTGACTGGGATTGACAAGTCGACATATCTAAAACATCGATCTGATATAAGTCGGTGTCTAAGATAATGTCGACTTCCCTAGCAAAGGAAAATAACAGGCTGATATCATATAAGTAACAAGTTCTTTTATCGCAGTTATCATTTTGATTTTCACTGTTATCGCATAGCAAATTTAGTTATCACCATCGTCAAATTTGGTTATCATAAGTTATCATCTGAAAACACTATTTTTTATGAACGTTATAAGTTGAATTGTCAAACTACAAATATTTCCAGCATATTTTGCAAGAAATTTTGCTCTCAATCAAATTTTTTTTTCAGTTATTAGCATGAGAATTTGATTTCAAATTGATAACATAATTTGTTACTTCTTCTATAAATATGATAACATATTCAGTGATCAAAACATGATAACCTGGTATTGGAACTTGTTATCAATTTGGTATAATCCTTTGCTCGGGTTGTCAATCCCAGTCACATATATGAGTGATTCAACTTTTGACGGAAGCAAGTCAAAAACGATTTCAAATTGAGTTAAATTGTCCCACCGTGCATAACAAAGGAAGAAAGGAGCATGTTTCTTCTTGTTTTCTTTTTTCGGATATTTTCTACAACTCCGACTACTGATTTGTTTTCTTAATTTTTGTCTTCGGCTCATATTTCTCAAACTCTTTTGTAACTTGTTTTTCATTGCAATCGCACCAGCAAATCACAGAAAAAGGACTGGCGCACAAGTGTACGCAGCAGTGATCGCAGGCGCATGCGCACACTTTCACTCTGTCTATTGATCACCGAATAACAGAGCACTTTGCTTTATCTTCGGTGAGTTTTGGTTGTATCCTTTGTGAAGGTACAAATCTCACGAAACATTAGTGCGAAATGCCATCTCTGCTACTATTAAGATTTTTTTCTGTTTTTTTTTCTTCGGCTTATATCTCTTAAACTGCTTTGTTACTTCTTTTTCATTCCTTTGGTCTGCCATTGCGCTGTTATCCGCATTTCTCCTTCTACAATATCGCTATATCCTTTCTTTAGCTTTTTTTGTCGCTTCAGCTGCATGTTTTCTTGTTCCGCTTTTTTTCACTTCTTTTCTGCATTCGTCTTCTATGTATTTTATTTTGTTTGTGCCTCGTTCTGTACTTCTCGTCATATTTTTGTCTGATTTAGAGCATTTGAAATAATCCTGTATCTCGTAAATATTCCAAAAGCCGTTTCTCACAGTCATCATCGTTCTGCAGGGCCGCCGCCCTAGCAGCACACTTGTTGCAAATCAGATGAAATAACTTGATTGTGACTCAACGGAGTCACAAGTTGCAAGTTTTAAGTTACAAGTGGCATATTGGTGGTGATGACATTTTCATAAGAAACTCATGTGCGAGCCTTGTACAAACGATGTGCAGTCGAGAGAGTACTCACTAGTCGGCCGAACTTCTTTTATTGTACCACTTGTCAGTTCCTTTTTTAACATCTCCCAACTTTACGTCAACTTTAGGTCAATCTACCCATCTTATATCCCACACTTCACAAATCGATTGCTTAATAGCTCTAGTGGCATCGATCCTCAGGGTAGCAATCCCAAGTAACAATTTTAGTTTTATTCCAGTCGTATAGCACTCCTCCTGGCTATGTTGATAAATCTTTATTCAAAACAGTTTTGAACACCTCCTCTCTGCTTTTTTACAGCTGAAGTTCGTAAAAAGTTGCCCACTCTATAGATGGTGGTGAAAACAAGTTCATAAAACCTTTTTAAGATCAACCAGATTTTGAAAATGCTCTCTTAAAATATGTTTTGCCCATCTGACAATCTTCATAAAACCTATTAGCGTCCACGAAAACCAGCATGCGGCCAAATGACCACAACTGTCAAACTTCACTGTGATATTTTTGTTGATGAATTTTGTTTGATAGCAAAATATAAAAAAAATGAGTTTTTTTTACAGCGTTTCATGCTCCAAATTATACGAGCATTCAATTTCATGGTATATATTGGCCGAAAATTGATGCGCTTTGGAAATTATGCGAGTTTACAACAACAAAAACAAAATATAACAAATTTATTCGACGAATTATTCATGAATTTCCTGAAAATTGATGGGATTCATTAAGGTTATCTAGAAGTATTCCAAAATTGATCTCCGATCTAAATTTAATTTACATTTGAAATTTGGTGCATTTATTTATCCACACTCTAAGAAAAAAATACCCAACGGAGCATTTACTTACTTTTAGATAAAATTTTACCCAAAACTAAGTTATTTGAACCCAACTGTAGGTAAACATGATTATACCCAAAATTGGCTTCCAACACTTAACTGCTCCGCTGGGATACTGTTTTCTTAGCGTGCAAAATTTGGAAAAAAAATCTCAGTTTTGGCATAGAGCCAATTTATTTTCGCAATGACTACTGTTCAACAATTTGGTCAAGTTTTTTACCGTTTTAAAATCACAAGGTCTTCTCTCGAAGCCAATTTGCAGTTTAACGCATTTACAGGAGGCAAAATGGTTTCAAAATGCTATTCAAATGACTTTAATAATTATAAAGCCTGTCAACGTTAAATTTCGGACACCAAAATAATAGCAAAAAAAAATTACACATAATTCAACAAAACCTATGGGTTATTTCACAAAAATACACTAGAAATAGTTCATAAAGATGTAAATACTTCTCTCTGTAAAATTCTCCATCATTCTGTGGTACACCCACCATCAGGTTCCGTACGGTATCCTCAAATACGCCCGCCGTGTTTCTCCATCTTCTCTTGAAATAATCGGTACCATTTGCTTGCTTCTTTTTTTATAAATCAGTTCGTTTATTTGTTAGGCTCAGGCGTGTGTAACACTTTTCGGAGCCGATATTCAATATTGTTGTACAAAAGATTTTACTCTTTGTTATTAGTAAAAGAGGGATGCCAATTACTCGTGGCTAGCTCGAGGTTAATGGATCACATTATCGTTTGGAAAGGGCTAAGTAGGTAACTTATTTAAGCCATTATTTGCTGCTTTTGGTTGAGACATCTACCAAATCCTCGATCCCTGTAATCCTTTTCATGAACTAAGCCGCAGATGGGTGACCATAGCTTGCTGAGAAGGTACAAGTAGCACGGAAACAAAAGGATACTATAACTGGGACACAATGGTAGGGATTTTACTAGAGTGGAAGGAAGGAGGGTGATGAAGTTACACTCTTAGATCAGACAAACAAAGGAATTCGTAAATCGCTTGCATGTAGGGAAGATCACGCATTCCCAAAACATCTCTTACCTCGCGGAAGGGTTGTCTTCCTCGGGCCACTAGGGTATCTAATAGTCGTGCTCTGGAGGCATCATTATTTGCTTGCTTCTTAGTTTCGAAGAGTTTCCGCGTAACTAGAGCCCAGTACTTCTCTATTGGGCGAAGTTCTGGACAGTTTGGTCGATTGGATATTGTTGGCACGTATTTGACTTATTGTGTCTTACACCATTCCAGGACGGATGCATTCCAGGACAAGAGGTCAAATCAGGTCAAAACAGGGCTGACGATTCGAGGCTTCTGATATTTGGTAGCAACCGCTTTTGAAGACAATCTTTCTCGTACTCATCCTTATTGATTGTGCCGGTAGAGACAAACTAATAATATATGCGACCACAACTGCATTTGGCCTGCCAAATCTAATACTTCTCTGGGAATCTGGACACCTCCTTTTTCAGCAATTGCTCGTAAATGGTATAAGCAGCTAGATCCGGAAAATGATTAAATTCTTCGAGTACGTTTGTTTTGTCGTCCCTTATGATACAAGAAAATGTTTGCAAAATATTGGTGGAAAGCTCCTTATCACGACTTTTTCAGAAGAGAGAAAAAATGCAACATTGGTTGTGGGCACAAATTTAACACAGCAATGAGCTTTGAAAAATTCAATGTGTGCGTGAGGTTATGCAGTGGTTTATGAGTGTGAGATTGGAGTCCGAAAGTCAGATGGCTCACAAAATAAAAACAATATCGGTTCGTAACCGAGATTTGCACCGTGGCCTTAAAAGCGTGATGGCTCTTGATGGTCACCATCCAGTCACTTGAGAGAAGTGGAAAAGAAACTATACTTCCTTCGAATGGCGATGCTCAATGGCTGTGTACAAACTGCAATAATAAAACGATTTGTTCGTTTGACCCTACAGTTGCTTTGACTGTCGAGGTATCAGTGTCTGCCAGACGCTTGCACACACTGGCAAGCCTTTGTTTAAACCAATTGGCCCAATAGTGTGGGAGCTTATTTAATTTATTTATATTCAACCAAGCAAATTTTACCCCCAAAATATCAATGAACACACTAGTTACATTTGTCCTCTATGTTTCGGGGAGAACATTCATTTTGCAATTGAATTTACTTGTTAAATTGAAATGCTTCTTCATGTATAGGAATGCGTGTTTCTATAGTTACGGTTTTCTATAATTACTGTTCGAATAGTTGCGGTACCGGTAAATCCACCATTTTTTTTTCTGCCAGTGGCAAATAGCATACACCTTTCAGAACGTAGCATGGTAAGTGGTAGACGGTAGCACAATGGTTAACGATGCAAAATGTGGTCTATGTTGGCATAATACCTATAGATAGCGCAAGTACACTTCTATTAGTTAAAGAAATTTTAAGGAATTATTTCTATAAATACGGTATTTTATACCAAATTAACGATTGTAATGTTTTAGTTGTAAATTAATGGTAAAAAATGTATGAAACAGAAACAGTTAACAAATGAATGATGAGTAACCATTAAACCTTATTTGTAAAAATAGTTTTCTGATTATGTTTACATTGTTCTTGCATTTGCGGTTCAGAACATTTTAGCAAGTTTTTTATACCTGGGTCACAGAGAACAGACATCCAAGCATGAGTGCCCTTCGTTTGTAAATTTCTGTAACTGCCATTTTAAAATTTCAGCTCGTTTCCGTTAGTTTGGGTGTATTGTATGTTGATGGCGCCACTTGTCCGCCTCGGTATTTGATAGCCTGTCAATTTAAGTTTGGTGAAACCTCGACTAGGTGGCGTTGTTTCTCTAATGGCTTTTATAAATTTACACAGTAAATTGGAAAAAAAAGTTCGAGCCTGGATGTCTGTTTACTGTGCCTGGGTGTCATTCATTATAAAGAAATTTAAAACTAGAACTAAATCTTGTCTTTAACCTTGATTTTTTTGCCTGAAATCATTTTTATTTTTTTTTTAATTTATTTTAAAGTCTTAATATTCGTCAACAGTCTCAGCAGTACTGTACCAGAGAGGCTGTTTCAAAATTCATTTCGAGAATTTCGTTCTGAATCCGTCAAAGTATCTCTTTCTTGCCATATGGGTACTGCAAAAAACAAGGTCTATCTAAAAAATTGTTTTAATATTAGAATTTGGTTCTTCATTCAAAGCCTAAATTATCTGTTCATGAGAGAATATTATTATTCTTTATATTTATTACATATGGCTTGAATACATTAACCGTGGTCTTTATAAGTTAATTTTTGTTGAATGACCATCCCAAGATATTATCACGAGAAAAAACGATCTATCATAAGGCTTCTTATCATTCTTCAACCATCACGCAATCGTAAAGTTTTTTTCATGGGATTTGGATTTCTAAATGTCTAAATTGTTTATATGAAATAAGCCAAGCAATCATATGTAGTCGATAGAATGAAAAATGCATTTCGAGGTTTGCCTAATAATTAGTAATAATATCGATAAACGTGTTTATAATTGCGATGACCAAAACACAGTCGTGTTCTATCATGACAAAAATAAATTGATGACATTATGAAAAATTCTCAATCATCGTTTCCTCACCCGATGAGATTATCAGGTGAATTTCATTCAACATCGCATGAGATTTTTCATCAAACATGACATTTGCTAGCCCTGAATTTGACCATGAACTTGGAACTCCGTTCATAGTAGCCATGAAACTGCTATAATTTTTCAAGAAATTAGCTGAAAAAGGAAATATTATTAATTGAGTTTCGGAAGCGTTGGGAGAAATCTTCCGTTGTTGCAAATCAAAAGGGATAATATCTAAAAAAATTATTTTGCAAATTTAGCATGTGAGAGTTTTTAGAGTCACAAATTGTTTATATGGTGGTTTGAGATCCCTCCCCTCTCTGAAAAAGGGGGCTCCCATACAAATGAAACACTTCTGCATAACTCAAGAACTAATCAAGCAAATAGAACCAAATTTTACATGTGAAGTTTTCTAGAAGCAAGAAATGTTTTTATGGTGGCTCGAGACCCCTCCTCTTTCAAGAAGGGGGGCTCTCATACAAATGAAACTGAAATTTCTGCATAACTCGAGAACTAATAAAGCAACTGGAACCAAATTTGACATGTGGGAAATTTTGAAGGCAATAGATGTTTCTACGGTAGTTTGAGACCTCATCTCTCTCTGTTAGGCAGGGAGGGGGGGCTCCCAAACAAATGAAACAAAAGTTTCTACATAACTCGAGAACTAATCATGTAAATGGAACCACATTTGGCAGGTGGTGGTTTTTAAAGCCAAGATATGTTTCTAAGGTGACTCGAGACCCCTCCTTTTATGGAAGGAAGCTCATATACAATTTAAACACAAACTTTCTGCATACCTCGAGAACTTATCAAGTTACTGAAACCATATTTGGAATATGGATGTTTTTGAAGGCAAGAAATGTTTCTATTGTGATTTAAGACCCCTCCGTCCATTGAAAGAGGGGTCTCATATACAAATGAAACATGAATTTCTGCATAACTCGAGAACAAATCAAGCAAATGGAACCGAATTTGACATGTGGAGGTTTTTGAAGGCAATAAATGTTTCTAAGGTGACTTGAAACCCCTCCTCGTTCTGAAAAGGGGGCTTCCACACAAATGAAACTCTAAATTCTGCATAGCTAGAGAACTAATCAAGCATATTTTACATAATTCGAGAACTAATCAAGCATATAGTTTGGCAGGTGGAGATTTGTGAAGCAGAGAAATATTTCTATGGTGGTTAAGCTCCCTCCACCTTCTGTAAGGGAAGACTTCCATACAAATGAAAAACAACTTTTAACATAACTTGAGAGCCAATGAAACAAATGAAACCAAATTTGGTCTGTTGTGATTTTTGGCGACAAGATATGTGTCTATGGCAGTTCAGGGCCCCACCCCCTTTTGAAGGGGGGGAGGCTCCCATACAAATTAAATCCAAATTTCTGCATAACTCAAGAACCAATAGAGCAAATGAAAACACATTTGGCATATGGGGGTTTTTGGAGGTAGAATTTCTATACATATCAAAATGAATTTCTGTCTGTCTGTCAGTCTGATCTTGATAGACTCGGAAAGTTCTGAACTGATCAGCATGAAAATTTGTATGCAGAGGTTTTTGAGGCTGGTGAAGGTTCTTATGAATGTTTGAGATACCTTCTTTTTCAGGAAGCGGGCTCTCACACAAATTTCTGCATTACTCGAGAATTAATCAAGCAAATGGAACCAAATTTGGCATGTGGAGATTTTTGGAGCAGAGAAATGATGGTATGGTAGTTTGGAACTCCTGCAATCATTGGTAAATGTTCTGATTTGGAATTTTGATAATTTCCCTACAGTGATCCTTCACTTCGATTAACTTGAACTAGTTTTACTACATGGAGTGAAAATTTAAACTTTTCCAATTTAACAATTAAACCTTTATGCCAATATTTTCGAATGTTTTTTTCTATGTTTATGTCTATGGTTGGAAATTGATAAATTTCAAGATGATGTATTTAAAATCTTCAAAATGACAGTAATTATTTGGAAATCAATCATGATTTATAAATCGATAGATAGAGCTCATGTTCGTATCATTAAAAGTGAAATGATTTGGAAAAGGTAGGAGTTTTAGACCTACTACAAAACAACTGATTAAAACAGTCACCCTTAATTAAGCTGTTCCTTACCCTGAATGTTCAACATAGTAATATGGTAATAAATAAATATTATGATGAAATAATTAATAATGATCAAATCATGATCAAAAATTAACTCCGTGAGGTGAAAGTGATGGTGAAGTGAAAATCGTAGTAGCCATCAGAAAATCTACGGTTTATGTCACTTTTTTCGGTGGCGTGATGGTACCGTGACAACCATCATAACACCGAGTGCATTCAAGTCGTCATTTCGGATGAACTCTTTCATATTTTTCACTTGGGAGACATTCGTAATAAGGTTTTTTGTTTTCACTTCGTTTTCACCGTGAAGTGAAACCCGTAATAAGCCCTATTATTCCGTGTGGATCAAATGGAGAATGGACTCACGCAAGGTTACTGTAGAGGCGGAGAATAGTCTTGAATCTATATAGAGTCAAGTTTCAACTAAAAATCTTGAAACTTCAAGGAACACCATTGAGTTAATGAACATTTTAAATTTATATCATAATTTAGATTGGTTTTAATAACGCGTTTTAAATCTTCCAAATTGTGTCGGTTAATTCTGATTCTTGCACGACTCCATTTCCAATACTTAAATTAGCCAGATTTGAAAATCAGTTCTGCGTCATGGTACTTCTCAGTCATGTTTTTATGCGTCTCATGGTTGAGAAGTTAAGCGATAAGTTAAGAAGAAAATTATGCGTTTTGATATGCAGCTATTAGCTTAATGTTGCTCCTTACAGAAAAGTCTGAAAATACTTGGGGCTTGGTGTCCCTAATAAACCGTGGTCATGGGTTTCAATTTTTTATTAATTTAAAAAACCTGAAACCTGTTCCACGACTATGTTTTCTTGAAAAAACTAAAATATGGGAAGTATTAGGATATACTTACCTATCTCTTAATTTTTCATATTAAATTTTGTTTATTTGTCCAGATTGTAAGAAATTCTGTAAATCGATTGTTACATCAAATGGAAATGCACTGAAATCACTTCTTTACTTAGCAATTTTACTTCTCTAATTACTCTAACTCTATTACTGAATAAAAAAAAACAGTAATTTCAAAATTCAGAGTTTTTTTTCAGTTTCCACAATGTGAATATTTTTCAACCATTCAGTGGAATTCAATTTAAGTTTCTTATTAAATAACTTTTTGAATGTTCTGTGTGCAAATGATCAAAGTGGAATTCTATGAAGAACACAATGAAAATGTATAAGTTATATCGAGCTGAATTTCTAAAGAGAGTTCAAAAAATTTGAAGGAGAATTCGGATGATTATTTCATAAAAAACCTACTGAAAATCTCACGGCAGTTCGAAAGAAACATTCATGGGTAATTTGAGGGTAAAGTTAAGATTTTGATTGACATTGATAGTATTGATAGTAAATAGTATTGATAGTAAATTTTTCGAAAGTTTTTGAAGGTATGGCAAAAGAATGTGAACAACTACAGTAAAGGCAAAAATAACAAATGCACCGTTTTGAATTTTTGAATATTCAAGTACAGCCTTCAAAATGGCATCAGATTTGCCTTGTTTGAAGGTTTGACAAAAATTTAGTTTTTAAATTATTTAAAATTGTAAAGTTCTACAAGAATGAATTCTTCGGCAAAATAGTTCATTCTTATGCAATAAACTATTTTGTAAATGAAAGTAAATGTTTTTAAATTTTCGAAAATGGTGGATCGGATGTAATTTTGAAGACTTTGAAGCGCAGTTTATAAATTCAACACTGTTTGGAATTCGATTACTTCTATTATCTAGCTATAGTGAAAAATTTAGCTCAATCTATTCTTTGAGTGCTGACATAGAGAATGCCAAATATTATAATTTTGTATGAAAAACTTAAGATGTATTTAATATTTTCGGCACCACTGTATACAAGGAACTATTCCAGACAAAAATAGAACCTTTTGATTGAAAGTCAAATCCTTTAAGAAATTTTAAGAATAAATGTAAGACAACTGTTATAATAAAAGCGAAGTGAATTTAGATAAAATTTGACATAAAGGATGATACGGTCAAAATTTGGTCAAGGGAAAATGCGTGTAAATCGGTGAAATCGTTTATTTAAAAAATCAAATTAAATTTCTTTTTCAAGTTCAATTAGTATAAAATTCAGGAAAAATATTCAGTTAGGCTTCCGCTTTTCCAAATCCGAATTGCCGGGCCTTACGCTTGACCCCTGCCATCAGATTTTGTACAGCCACCTTGTCCACCTTCTTCGCCGCAGAAAGCCAGTTTGCCTTGAACTGCTGCTCGTCCTTAGCAGTTTTTTTGGTCTTCTTTAGGTTCCGCTTGACAATAGCCCAGTATTTCTCAATTGGGCGGAGCTCTGGCGTGTTGGGAGGGTTCTTGTCGCTGGGAACCACCTGCACGTTGTTGGCGGCGTACCACTCCATGGCCTTTTTACCGTAATGGCAAGATGCCAAATCCGGCCAAAACAGTACGGAACAACCGTGTTTCTTCAGGAAAGGCAGCAGACGTTTATTCAAACACTCTTTCACGTAAATTTCTTGGTTGACAGTCCCGGAAGCTATGAAAATGCTGCTTTTTCAAGCCACAGGTACAGATGGCTTGCCAAACCAGATATTTCTTTGCGAACTTTGACAGTTTCGTGTGCTTGAAAATATCTGCTACCTTTCCCCTTCCTTTTGCCGTATAAAACTCCTGTCCCGGAAGCTGCTTGTAGTCGGCTTTGACGTAGGTTTCGTCGTCCATTACCACGCAGTCAAACTTCGTCAGCATCGTCGTGTACAGCCTCCGGGATCGCGCTTTGGCCGTCGTATTTTGTTTATCATCGCGATTTGGAGTCACTACCTTCTTGTAAGTCGATAGTCCGGCTCGTTTTTTGGCTCGATGCACGGTTGTAGACGATACACCCAGCTTATTTGCGGCATCTCGGAGAGATAGGTTAGGGTTTCGCTTGAAACTACCGGCAACTCTCTTTGTCGTCTCAGCGGCTTCCGGTTTTCGATTTCCCCCGATCCAGACTTCCTGGCTGTCGACAAACGTTCCCAAACACTTTAATTACATTTGTAACGGTTGATTTGGCAACTTTTAGCGATTTTGCCAACTTTGCGTGCGAGTAGCTCGGATTTTCGCGATGCGCGAGCAAAATTTTGATACGCTGCTCTTCTTGCTTGGACGGCATTTTGACAACTGAAGAGTGAATTCCAAAATCAAAATAGGAGCAACATTCTACACACACACACCTTCAAAATGAGGGGTGTTCAGGTTTTTTAAATGCAAAATTGAAAGAAATACGTCAAGTTGATATTGACCAAATTTTGACCGTATCGCCCTTTACAGGCCCATTATGTAGTCTATATCAACAACTAGTGGTACTGAAGTCAACTCCAACAAATGTTATGATTTCAGGAATTTACCTGATTATATGTTTACCTTACTTCTAAAACGAAATTTTCGAGAATATTATCGTTGATGAATAAACTTCTCTCTCCATATTTTGATTATGGACATTCGTTAGCTTCGAAACTTTTCTTCAATCTGAAGAGTCTATACTTTTACTGAATTGTTGGTACAAGAGAAAATGATATCGGAAAATACCTTCTTGAATAATAAAATTAAAATACGCGCATAAAAAAGTGTTTAAAATATTATGTTTCAACTTAACAGGCTTTACATTTTACTCTCGCTATTATTTTAGATATGAGTCTAGAGGTTTTAATGTTAATGAGAATTGAATTAATAGAATTCCGAATTATTTGAGCTAAGGCGTAGGGCGACCCTACAATTCCGTAGAGATTATGAATAGTGTTTCATTTCAAATTAGAAATATATTAAGGGAAAGAATCTTGGGGGGCTCTACAGAATTCTGGAGGGGCCTGGCCCCTAGGCACCCCAGTAGTTACGCCAATGAATATATGATTGCAAAACTGCAATTGCATTTTTTGGCCTCTTTTCAAAGTTTGGGTGTTGCAGTGAAATTTTGCTTTTCATCACGGTTGGGCACCTTTTTCACTTTGTACGCCTTCAGTACTTGCCTCAGCTCCATTTGTTGTACGTATGATTTTGACTTCCAAACTTTCGCACTGAAAGATTGGGATTTTTCTCAACAATGGCTACCATTTGTCGGGTGGTGGTCCATTTGGCGGGAGCATACTTTTCGATTTGTTCTACTTCCAACCTTCCGATCTACAGCTTATCGCTGGTCAAATTATTTAGCAAACACACAAAATACGGTTCTTTTCGGTAGTTTTAGTTTCTTGGCAAGATCGCGTAACGATAAATTCGGATTTCGGACACTCGGTTCGACGCCATCTCACTGAATGTAACAATAATTCAACAAGAATGTACCACGAAATAAAGTGGATAGTTTCAGATGACATATAATTCAAGCGTTGCAGCGATCCGTGAAATAATTCAAAATCTACGCTGAAAGAAATGTGTCCGAAATTTAACGTGGACAGGCTTTATTCTTCATTGATCATGTATGTATGTATGGTAGCCACCATCCTCTCTAGCCCTTGGCTTGGATGCAGCTCCACTTAATAGCAAGATCAAATTGGGCCACCGATCTGAATTCGCACTATCGCTGTATGAAGGGCCAAAAACGGAGGGGTGGACCCGTAAGCAGAGACACTTACACGAAATCCACGGAAATTAAGAATCTCCTTCCAACGATATGATCCAACAAATCGAATAACACAATTCGCAATACTCATTAAGCTTTCTACAGGATGGCTTGTTAAGAAGGGCGCGTCACTCTCCCTGAAACTGTTGGAGTAGAATTCGCAGCACCACACTCGAATCGGTAGGATGAGAAATGATACTGTTTGTTCCTCCTAGACTCAGGCAGTCAATCAAACCATCGTCCAGTTTCAGCTTGAATGATACCCTGGTGCTCCCTCCCAACCCATTATTTATTATATTTATATAAATATAGATGTAATGTAATAATAATATGTTATATATGAATATATAGTAGTGCAAAAAATTATATAAGGATATTTAGTTAAAATATGTAATAGTTGGAGTTCACGAACCCTATGATAACCAT